>CAUYLG010022133.1:0-107447 GCA_963573385.1 Cacajao melanocephalus
GGCTCCTCCGCCGGGAATCTCCTAGTCTGTGGGCAACAAAAATTCGTCTGAAAGTGCGGCGTCCACTCGCTCTCTGCGCTTTCACTGGGAGCTACAATCCTGAGCTGTTGTTAATCGGCCATCTTGGATCTCTCTCTCCCATTTTCTTAATAGAGTATTTGGAGACACACTTGATTAAAGGCCACAAAATACCTCAGTATCCTGTGGAGTTTACAAAGGCATCCAGTTTTCACCCTAATTTACTTAAATTGTCCTTCAGAATGATTTATTGCCCAGAGAGTGATCTGTACACTGAGAAAGTTCAAAGTTTATCAGGTAACACCTTTAAGTTATGCTATATTTCTTGCTGTCTCCTTTTCTTAATTCATAGAACAGTTCAAATTATGTTGCATGAAGCGTTCACCTCAACATCCCACCTGGTCATCTTTGGCAGCCCATCTGTGAAGCCTTACTACACACCTGCATGCTATGGCACAAATGTGACAAATTATGGACCAGTTACTTGGGGCTGTATGTTTAGAATCTTGCTAAATAGAAAATTTGTAAATGATCATAGCTGAAAGCCTAAGAAAATCATGTTTCCTTCTTGTATCTCACTCTGGGTTGACCCTTTGGAACAAAAAACCAGTTTCTACTGATCTTCCCTTATCCACTGCTTGGTTTTCTCTAAGTAAACACCTATCCAGGGAGTATGACAGGGTCATGACAGATTTCTCAAGCAGCAATCGTGGAGACTGGCTGGAAGGTTACGAGTGAATGAGCTGACATCCACCATAGCCTCTCTCATTTTCTGATTAATTATAATGCCAAGATGTGCAAGCTAACATGACTTTCCTAAAGTGAATGCTTATCTGAAATAAGGCTAACAGTGCTTTATGTCCAGGCTTGTTTGCTGTTTGGTTGTTGCTTCCTCTCTCCTCAGGGATAGTGGTGGTGATAGGACAAAGAAATAATAAAATGAAAGAAATTGGGGATTTCTCATTTCTGAAACTTTTCCACAATTACTTTAACTTTCCCACTTCTGATTCTTACAGTTAATTCCTAAATATTCAAACCACATTTAATTACACAATTGCCAAACGTTGTTTCCTCAACTGTCTACATTACTGTCTGCATTACCTTGAAACTCCAATCTCAATTGCTTAACTATAACCATAACCGTGGTAAAGAGTAGCTACTTATTGAATCCCTAATATACACCAGCTCCTCTAATCTTCACAACAGTCCTCTGGGAAAACAGTGACTGACACACGGAAGGAATTCAATGAAAAGTTCAACCTAGACTCAGCTGGAATGCTGGGGAGGAAATAGAGGATTAGAGAGATGAAATAACTTACCCAAGCTCATGCAGCTGGTAAAATCCTTTAAAACTTAAGACTGTCTTACTGACTTTGCAGGAGCAAAACAAATATCTTATTAATACTATTGTAGCATTGAGAACCATTGTATACAATAATGAGTCCTAAATACACACTCCCTACAGGAAGACTTCATTGGAAAAATAATAAATAATTTTGCTGATCTCTGATTATATTAATTTTATTTGAAAATTACCCTGATTAGAGGAAGTCTGAAATGGTCTCCTACCATTTGCTTTGCTGGTGTGGAGCAGGGGAACATCACTACGCTCCCTCTTACTCCACCTGCTAAGGAAGATTGGTTTCCAGTCTATCCATAGTAACAAATGGGGTGTCCATTTCATTCATCCTATAATTCTTTAGACTGCATGTACACATGTATGCTTAGCCCAAATACATTTGGATGCCAAATTGAGTGAGGAGGTCATTTTTTATTCCAATAAATATTTTCCTCAGTAAACATTTTTTACGAAGAAACTTCTAGGGACTTGGAAATATTTTACTTTAAAATGGGAGGTAGTGTGTTGTTATAAAATTACTAAAATTTTTAATAACTAACTGGAATTGTTCTTAGTTTATGTAACATTTATCAAGACTCTTTTGGCTATGCACATTAATCAAGTAATATCTAAAACTTCACTTTTATCAAATGTTTTTCATTATACATACATTTAAACTTCATAATTAGTTACCTAGGCATTTTCATTAGCCAGAGACACAATTTCCTTCCAATTTGACTTATAATAGCTAATGGTATAGTATGAACTCCTTATGTATTTCAGATGACTAAGCTTTCTAGTTTGATTTTTTTTTTTAAAGACCTTTGCTTTTCCATTTCTTCAAGGTCAGGTATAGAGAAAGCTATAGTTCAGGACTCTGGTCTGAACCTGCTCTCTGTGTTTTGATCCGATTCCCAGAGGAAGCAGAGCATCCAATCTTTATTAAATACAAGAAGCTCCAAGTCATACTAAAGCATACTGAGAACAGTCTGTGGTAGAGACAGCCATCCTTCTAATGAGCTCAGATCTCAGACATTATCTCACAACAGCATTCTTTGTCTGTTTTCTGAAACCTGAAACTGGCAAATGTCTGGGAAAGGGGCATGGTTTCTCATCTAGACTGTATTATCACCATCACCTTCGGGTGTTCCCATTCTCAATAACATTTTTAGCATCACATCATTTTTCAAATAGTCTTCCATTATTTTGCAGTCAACTTTTCTCTTTCCTTCTCATGAGTAAGATATCTATTTGTTTGGATTTCCCTCTCTCCACCTCCTACATGAGAAATTTTCTAACATTTGCATGATACATGAGGGAAGAATTCTTACTGATTTTTATCTTTTTCTCTGTAATACCCTGCAGTTTTAAAACATTTCATTTCACATCTGAATTGGCCTCATTTTCTTCTTCAGCAGTGCCCTCATACTTTTGTTCTCTGAGAGCAGAGCCCCACCCATCACCTTCCTACTTGTCTGCCCCTCTAACTGCAACCAACAGGGCATTACGTTACTCTCCACTCTGCACCTCCCTTTGAGACATTTCAGACACTAGAAAAAAACAACAAAAAACAAGTTTTCTGTACAACTCCACTTCACGCCTGAATTTTTCTATGTAGACCCAAATCTATCTGAAATTTCCTTTGGACAGTCTGTAATATTAGAGTGCCATTTGAGCAGACACATCACAATGTACTTTATGTTCTCTGCCTAAATTGAATATGCCATTTTTGTCTTGTGGCTGTTTGCTTCTCTGCAAATGCCTCCCAGCAATTTTCTGGCTTCCTCATATACTTATTTTAACATTTGTCATATTACATTCCATCCTTAAAGATTAAATCAAACTATTTCTTTCTAGCAATCTAAATTACAGTAAATAAATCTTTTGATCTAAGACTCAATGAGTAATGAATGCCCCACCCTCTCCCCTCCATAACCTTTTGTGTGGGCATTTCTTCTTATCATTTGTGGGTATCTTGCATGGATAAGTAATCATTGTTCACTTTTGTGTGCACATTTCCTTCCCTCCTTCAGAGACTCATATGCTTTCCTTCACTTCTCGTTCCTTCTATACCAAGCCTTGGTCAGATTTTTCCTATCTCTTGCTTCTTCTAATGCTGTGTTACTGCAGTTGGTTGATTGAAAACAGTTAACTTTTATGCTTTTGAATCTTATTCTGAGTCATCGTAAAAGTCCTTTGTTTCCATATGACTGTTTAATTTCAACCTCACTTCTTCTAATACCTTCTTTTTATTTCCCATGTTACCTTTCATACTTACTACCTCAGATTGGTCCTTTCTTGGGAGTAATAATTAAGGTTTAATTCACAAGAAGAGGCACATAAGAGAAGAATTCAGAAAGTCTGGGATATGAAACCTGATTCTGCTATATATGAGCTGTGTGACCTTAAATCCTTCAGAGAATCATTTTTTTTTTTTTAGTAAAAAGGCTACAAAATTAGTATTTAGTAGAGGCCTGGTGGGTTTATCGAGTTGAATGTAATTTTCTCTGAACTTCCCACGTATTTATTTTCTCTAAATATGTATTCCACATCCCTTTCCCAATTTGTTTAAATCTATTATTCCCTTTTATGTGCTGCTCTGTACCTTTCAAGTTTTCTACACAGACGCCATCGTATTGTAATTATTTCTCTAGAGACAGAACAGATTGTGATATGAATTCTGGAGCCATAAACTTGGGTAAAAATCCTGGATCTAAATTTTTGAATATCCTTTGTAATTTGCTTGGACTCTCTATGTCTTAGTTCCCTCATCTATAAAATGAGAATTGCAGTAGTACTGATGTCATATGACTATTGTAAGAATAAATTATGTAACACATACAAAAGACAAAAAGGTGTCAGACACAGTAATTGCTTAGTAAACATGACTCCCATTTAACTGTGACCCCTTTGATGGCAATATCTCAAAAAGCTTCCCTAAACTTGTCTTCTATTTTGTAAAAAAGGAAAAGGAAGAGGAGGGGAAGATGGAGAAAATGTTTGTTAGAAAAATGAAAAGTAGCATAAACCATTAAGGAAATGGTTACAGATACTGTGTTTGAATAGCTTCCTTGAAGTGGTTCACAAAAATTAATTTGTTTTGTAAAAACCTTATTGCCAATAATAGAACAGAAGAACAAATGAGCAAGAATAATAACCTTACATTAAGAAAAGGCTTCTGATAAAACAAATCTTCTTATGGCATTTTATGTTGATAACTTCATTTGAGGTTGATTAAACATCAAGCCACAAAGTGAACAGACATTGACCACGGGGACAAGAGGCTTATCAAACCTTCCTGAATATCATAAGGCCATGAATTACTTTAAAATGTATAGTTTAGCATGTTTCATACTATTATCAAATGAAAATTTCTGAAGAAAGGTCATATCAGTACAAAAACTGGGAATTACTAGAATATATATGATACACTGGAAAATAGAAAATTCAGTGGTACCCAAGCATCTAGGCCTATCTCAGTGGATGTCCAATATGAGAGCCATGTTTTTGCAGAGAAGTTCCATAATACTATGGTATAATAGGAACTACTTTCTGAGACATGAGGTTCACACACCATAAAGGCTGCTGCCTTATAGGCACTGTGCATGGCTTCACAGAGATGTAGGCCTAATTTTTTCAGTGTCTTAGCCAGGATGCTGTTTTAAGTGACAAAAGGTTAACATAAATAAAATCAGTCTGAAATACTCTTTAGATCTCAGAAAACGTTTTTTCTAATGTTACTGTGACCTTTAATTAATACACAGGGTTTAACATTATCCAGGGTTTATAACACTGCATGTCACATTTGCTTGAATCCAGGCCTAGAGGTTTATATACTAATTTTGTGTCACTGTTTTTTTATTTAGGTAGTTACAAATGTAGAAACATTGCAATGGAGGGTGGTAAAAGGTATTTAGTTTCTTCTGGATTTCAAAGTGCCTATTATTTCAGACCAAAAATTCTTTCTTTCTGTTTCTGAGTAAAAGTGAAGATTAAAAGGTAGATGGCTTTCAAATATCAGACACAGGAAGAGGTCAGTATTTTGTGTTCTGTTCTTTCATTAGAATAATTCTTTTTCATTTATTTTAAGTTAATCTCATCTCTAAGGGAAAAGATAGCTAAGCCTCTCCATCCCTAAGAAAAAAGAAAAAATTGTTTCAGCAAAGAAGTCATTTAATAAGGAGCCTGGTGAAAAATGACACCCTGTTATAGCTTTTAATATGAATGGATTTTGTAAGTTTCATAATTGAACTTCAAGGTACATACTAGTTAAAACTGTAATATAAAATAACACTATGGACCTATAAAATATAAAATTAAATTACAAAAATAAAATGAACACTTTTTTCTCCAAAGTAGGACATTCTAACAGCCAGAAGAGAAAGCAATTACAACTCTAGTTCTACAGATTAGTTACAGTTTTTTCAGAATTCTATTGTTTCTGTGGGGCTGTGTGATGGTGCATTTTTAAGGCAAAGTGGCAGTACTATTTGTCAGGAAGAAATGAAATAGCATGTTTTATAAGCACACAAGAAGCCACTTCCCCATGTTCTGTTGACCCCATCAGTGACAGATGGCCCACCAAATTTTAGCCTATCCATGGTTAATACAGAACAATGAAATGAAGAGAAAATGAAACCCCCTAGCTACAATTCTAGGCTCCAGACTTGATACATTCAATTGAATAAAAGCATATATCTTGAACTCTTTAACAACATCTGAAGAAGCAGCACAAGACGCTGCAGAAGATATAAAGATGACAAAATGATAGTTCCCACTTCCAACTCATGTACAGTCTAACAGTTCATATCAAATGATTTGCAAAAAAAAAACATGCTATTGGAGCTGTCAATGTAGGAGGAGGTTTCTGAGGAGGAAAAACTAAGATGATATTAAGATTATCAGGAAAGTAGTTTTAGAAGAGATAGAAAATGAAGACAGATTGTTGGCAGAATGAAATGGAGAAGTGAGGGAAAGCCTTGCAGGTGGATGGAGCGCACAGATGCAGGAGGGTCAATTCAATATCAGGTGAGATAAAAGGTCTCAGGTAGATGATTTGGCTGAAGATGTGCTTCTTTCAAAGTGAAAAGTTTTCTATTATGCTTACTGTTTGAAAAGCATTGTATTTCCAATGAAAATATCACAGAAATCTTATGATGAAGAATATGGAAGCCGAAATGAATTAATGAATAAATAATATACTTTGGTTGAGTGGTAGATCCATACAATGAATCTTTAATCTAAAATTGAACAGGCAGTATCAAAAGCTGGCTACTAATACCCAGTTAGAAAACATAATAAAAATGGCATTTGTGTAAACAACAGTGTTGCTAGAGAGGATTCTGCTAGGTGTCCAAGGCTGAAACGAAGGAAATTATAAATATTATTGAGGGATGTTAAGACAAATCAAATAATTGGAGAGATAAATATCTTAATATCTTATTTTTGAATGGAGAGATTTCATATTGTAATGATATCCAAAATATTTAAATGTAACACAGGTAAATAAAAATGCTAATCGGTAGCTGTAAGTGCAGGAAGACTTATACAGTCTTAGAAATGCCCAATTTTTTTTTCTTTTTTTTTTCTCTTGGAGACAGAGTCTCGTTCTGTCACCAGGCTGGAGTGCAATGGTGTGATCTTGGCTCACTGCAATCTCTGCCTCCCAGGTTTGTGATTCTCCTGCCTCAGCCTTCTGAGTAGCTGAGATTACAGGCATGTGCCACCACGTCCCGCTAATTTTTTGTATTTTTAGTAGAGATGGGGTTTCTCTATGTTGGTCAGGCTGGTCTTGAACTCCCGACCTCAGGTGATCTGCCCATCTCAGCCTCTCAAGGTGCTGGGATTACAGGCGTGAGCCATTACGCCCAGCCTGAAATGCCCAACTTTCATTGGGAGAATAGAAGTGTGTTAATATCCATGGAGTTTTTGAAAAGAAAGATTAATATGAGGGAATATACCTAAGTGGATATCAAAATGCTACAAAGCTCAGTAAATAATATTATATGGCACTGGTGAAAATCTTAGTAAAGGTTCATCATACCACAAGTCCAAAAAGATTAAAAAATCATCACCATGTCACTTGCTATAGAAAGAAGTTCATCAGAAATCAATCTGAGCAAAGGTGATTGACATGGAGTTATTGATAATTTGTGAGAGAACAATCTCCAGGAATGTGGGATAAGAAAAGACAGATTGCAAGGAAGTGGGTGATAGCACCCCACTATACATTTGATTTATATCTCCAACTTGTTTTGTAATCTTTCTAATTATTTCACCAGGGAGGCACCAAAAAATGAACTGAAATTAAAAGAATGAAACAGCAACGAAAGTGAAATTATCCCTGGTGACTGAACGTTCATAAGCAAGCACTTATAGGCCTACCTAAAAATTTTCAAATTTGTTCGGTAAACACTTCAATATAACACTTAGCAGGATAAATTGCTTCCCATCCTTAAGGGACCCCATTGGATAGAGTTGAGAGATGAAGGGTAAGGCAAAGGATGACAATATTTTAAATAGCACTGCAAGGGAATTATTGACTTGCTCTCTTTAGTAAAGAACATAAATGATATGAAATACATTTCTCTAATCTATCTGAAACCTTTGGTTTCCTTCTTTACCTAAAGCAAGCTGACTTTCAAAAGTTTCATTTATTCGCTGTAGATTTTCCTTAAATGACTTCAAAATAATAATTTCACAGTAAAACCAATGTGATCACAAGAAAAACAGGGAAACTGACAATGAGGAGGATTAAGTTTCTAAGAAAAGTAGAAATGTTCTCAGTTAAATGAAAGGAGAATGACCAAAACAAATATGATTTCAACTCATCAGGGAATTGAATCTGTAAAGTCCTCTCCAAGTTGGCAGCTTAATGCCAGTGGCCCTTTATATGTGAGACTCCCTGGAGTGGCTGAGTAAGCTAATATGGATACACTCAGCGTAATAGGCTCAGTCAGGAACATGAGAGTCTGGACATGGTTGACGCTAACTTTTCCTTCTCACAAGAATGACATCACTGTCACCACTTTATTAAACATCTGTGTCCACCTAATCAGAATTTCCTTAAATATTGTATACTGATGATGGAATCTCAATATAATTCTGTTCATCATGAAAGATTTTAGCTTCATCTCTGGATACCTTCCACTCAATACCTTTATTTGCATTTACTGGCCGATAATGTTTCTCCATGTAATCCTAATTCAGTGATCAAAAACTGGAAAAGGGGATTTTAGAAGGAACATCATTATTCCCCCTTTCACATATTTTCAGCATCTGACCAATATTAACTCCTTTTATCTTGCTTCTCAAGTCAGAAAGATAGAAATAAGATGGTGTTTTAAAAAACATTTAGTGATCATCTAATTAATTCCTTTTATCTTGGAGAAATTGAGTCCCTGAGTGGTGAGTTACCTGGAATCAGACAACTTGTTAGAAGGGGCAGAGCTAACAATCCTGCTGTTGTACTCCTAGTCTTTTCTCCTTACATATATGGATTAATTGAACAGTTACTTAACTTGTTGGTAACTTAATCTCACATAGTTATGCTTTTTAAATTGCTTACTGATTCATGAAGTTTTGACATGTCTGAGCAAAGCTAGACAAAATGAAAAGAATGCTTTGAATCAGATAAGGAAGACAGATGCCACTATCTCCATGTTCTTTTGCCACAGTTAAAAACAATTTCCCCTTTCTTCTGTTTACCCCCTATTAATTTCTCCATTGCATGTTATCTCAGCTTGTAGCCACCTCAGATCTTTCTAATTCTCCACTGCCCGCTAAACAGTTAGGTGCATAATTGTCAAACACTCTACTTGTGGGTTGAAAACACGCAACAATAAAGAATTCATTGTGATGTCTAACATTCTTAACCAAGTGACAAAAATCTCAGCAACCCAATCATTCTTACTGTTTTTGGCCTTTAATCTTATTGATTTTTAACTTGTGTATGACTGTAAATTATCTACATCTATCTTGAGTACAGAATAAGGTCCTTAAGCAGAAGGGCCATGATGACCCAACTCTTTTCATCAATTTTCCTTACAAGTCAATATAGTGCTGTGCACCCAGAGGTCCCTTAATAAATTCCACTTGCATTTTTAGACTATTGTAATTTGGTAATTTCCAGTAAAAATACCCTCTTACTTTTTTTAAATGAAAGTAATGATAAATGAGAATTAAAGGTTTTGCTTCTAGATCTGCCTATAATCACTCATCTGGACTTCATGCTTTTCTTCCATAAAGTGAAGGAGTACACTCACCCATTTCTCAAGTCACTTCTTGTTCTAATGTAAAGGGGTCAATGTCAGATTCCTGATGCTTGAGGATGAGATCAGGGAAGGTAATGATCACATTTTCTAAAAATGGCACTGAGTACTACTTGAGACAGAGGATACTGAACTTTAAAGTCTCTGACAACTTAAACCATAATTCATGGTTTTTAAAAAGTTGTATAGCAGTTTGGCATGTATGATTTCTTCTTGTCAACCTAGCTCATGAATGATGAAACTCTGCTCCTCCAGTCACGATCAAAGAAACCCTGGTAGAACAGGCATCACTTCCATTCTGCTAACTGACTGACCACATTTGATTAACTCGCCAATAAGACTGCTTTTCCAATTGTCGTTAAAGGTGCTGGCAGATAACACAGGTGAATAGATTAAAGAAATTCCTGATGATACTTTTATAATCTTTGTATGGATATTGTCGCTATTTGTTATACTTTTTGCCTTGCCTTGGCATTGTGGGCATTTTCATGCTATAGTTGATTTTTCAAGTTCCAAATAGATGTCCTATCTCAATTTTCCTTGTCTGTATACATCCGAACATAAGAAATCTACTCTCTAAGAAGCAGAATAATAATAGCTTTTAGTACTCAGAGTAAACATCTTCAGCTGGACATAACGTTTCCCTGCTGCAGAGTGTCTGCTTTCAACTTTTCTGCCATAATCATGAATCCATATGGAAAACCTGATTTTACAGGACAATCCACAAGTTGTTTTTACACCAGAGTGAAATTATCGACACACATAAAGCTTTCACATAGTCCTTTCAAATACTTGATCACATATCTTCCCAGCTAGTTGAGGTGTAAAAGTTTCCCAAAATACCTGCACTGTCGTTCAGTCTACCACTAGAGTTTTGGAATGCAGCCATTGTGCTAGCAGCAAAGCAGTACTTCTGCATCAAGAACTCTGCTGAGCTGAGCATGTGCAGAGGATGGATGTCAGTATACATTATCCACACAATTGCTTGGGATCCTGCTGACATCCTTATGCCCACACACTTAGCTCATCAGAATTCAGTTTGCAGCAAGGTGGCCATAGTAGAGTGATCATTGCCAGGTGAGTACAGTAAATGTTTTAGGGAAATAATGAAGTATATCTTTGACTAGGAAAGTAGTCCTAGGAAATTCTAGAAAAATAGCACCAGATGGGCCAAGCTGGCATCCAACTATCAGAAACAGCAAGAAATATTTTAAGCAAAAAAAAAAAAAAAAAGCATTGGGGGCATTCTGCAAAGCAAAGACAAAAAAACAGTGTTTTTAACATGACAGTAAAAAGGGCATGGATTTTAATCTCAGACTTGTTTTTAAATCCCAGCTATTTAATTTACTATTCTATTTTGGGAAACTATGTAGCAACTTAGAGTCTCAATTTTTAAAAAACATCTATAAAATGGGGATGGTAGTATCTTTCTTGCAGAATTATTGTAAAGGTTCAGTAAATCAAACACCTAGCATAGCGGCCAGCACATATCAGATAAATAGATGGTTAAGTATAAACAAACATTTATGCCAAAATAACAAACCTAAAGATAGTTTTCACAAACACAAAGTGGAGAAAGAAGTTTGGCTTCAAAGCTTTAAGTGACTGAATTCTTCAGTTATGCTGACAGCATCAGGATCTTCAAACCACAACTTAATAAATTAAGTAAAACGCAAAACTTTTTCTCACTCTAAGTGGAAAACTGAAACACTTTCAATTTTTCAAATAATTTGGAAATATTCAAAGAGTGGAAGGACAAGTGTCCCAACAGTTTTCCCTTCTAAGTTTCAAGGATGAGTTCAACCAGTATTTTCTTGATATTGTATAAACTTCCCATAAGCTCTTGAGTCTTTGTGGACTCATAGACAAGAACTCAATCGAGAAAGGGCTGTGTGTTACCCAAATGGTGGCTTCCTCTGAGAGAGGGTAGTATCTGGTAGGCTCCAGATAATCACAAGGGAGTAGTTTGCTTTTCTCAGAAGAATGAAGCCTGTTTCAATGGTAGGTAACAGGACCTAGGGGCCATAGGAAGACAGCTAAGACAGCTAAGTAGTAATATTCCCAGTCAGTGGAATCCTGAAAGAGTGGCTATGAGACTGAAGGAGGAAAAGGATGGACAGATGAGACCAAGGTAGCCATACTACTTAACCTAAAGAAAGGTAAAATGCAGAGATATGGCTTAGACAGATTAGACGAGCAAAGGCACTTCTTGCTTTAAGCAAACTAATACAAAACTAAAGAATATTCTGTATCTTCTCATTAGTAAGTATGTTTTCTGGTGAAATTAAGCTTATAACTGACAGAAGGGAATCGATTCACCCACCATACTATCATAGGAAAAGAACCATGGCCATGGAAGATTAGGAAGGAGATGATGGGCATAATCTTTCTGTATTGAACAGCAGTGAGGCCTGGGAAAGATGAAGACATGAAGAGAACTGGGTTCTTGCAAAGACCCCATTTTAAAGTTATCTGACATTGAGTAACTCACTTGCATTCCTTAAATTGTCAATTTTCTATCTGTACTAATTAGGACCGTGAGCTTTCTTCCTTCTATATAATTCTACAGTCAAGAGGAGAACAAACAAAAAAACAAAACGATCAATCAGTTTCTTTACAAATTTCAAGTGAGCATATTTTTTTATTCTTTCTGTTCTACATTTGCAGTAAGGCAGAGCAAGGTAGGAACTGAAGGATGAGGGATGAGTGCCGAAATGTTCTTGGTTTCCTCTCCAGGTAAGCAGAAAGCTTAAGCTTCATAGTTACCCTGGTGCGTCTCCAGGTCTGGATATCATCTTCAAGTGCTACGTTCTAGATCTATTAACCAGCATGATGTGCTTTTAGAGGCTGGGGTATTACCAAGGGGACTGCCCAAACTGTCTGAAATAGATGATGTCTAGGACTTTAGGGTGAGTGAGGATCTTCTATTTTAACCCTCTGCTCTGAGTTTGCAAACCATAATTAAAAAGAATAAAAAACAAAACAAAAAATGGTGTAGTATTACAATTGCCTGCATAGTGAGAATTCTGAGGGCAAAGATAATGATAAGAAACAAAATGATATGCCCAGTTTCCATGGAAATATAGGATAGAGGCTTGAGGAAGTAGAGGTCACTTAGTTCACTTTTTTCCATGCAGGAGTCCAACAGGTGCCTGCCTGCCTTTGCTCAAACATTCCAGTGACAAAAAACATAGTCAAGAAACAATCTTCCTTGTTTTGAGTCCCAAATTATATTTTCTTGTATTTCCAAAAGATCATATAGAAAACTGTATTTTAAAATAATCTTACATTTAATGAAAAGGGTAGTGGCATTTTCTAAAAAAATCCATGGTAGTTATTCTGAAAACATGTATTTCAGAAATATTTTATTTTTCTTTTTGGTTTGAAAGTTACAGAGCAGTCACTATACAAATACTATACTGTATATTTTTATATCTATTTTTTCCAATTATTTCATTTAATCTCCACAACAAGATATAAATAAACACTACACTACGGTGCCCATTTTAGTGTAAGAAACAGAGTGCTTTGCATCAGGAAACATTTATGGTTAATTGATGGAACTCAGATGTAAGCAAAGACTCATAATCATAAAGCTAAAGCTACTATGAAACAAATTTCCAGCTTATTTTTCATTATAGATTTTTTACTTGTTATTTTTAAAGGGGGGAGAATTTTACAACTCAAAAATGTCAGTGATCTTGTATTAATAATTTTAACCAAGGAAAGGATCAGTAAAGAGACAATTCTCCCCTGAGCGAGAAACGGAGTATCAAATTCCTGTTACATAAGTATGCTGTATTATCTTTCAAGAGGATGATGGTAAAATAATACACAGGACATCATTTGTCTTGTTTCATGTGACGGAATAACAACATAAGGGGCAAAATTCATGGCATCAAAGGAAAAAAACACTGGCTCTATGTGGCAGTATTACAGATAGAAGGAAGGGCGTCGAAACTGCACTAGGAAATGAAAATCAAGTATATGTCAGCAACACTGAGAGACAAGAAAGAGATCTAGTCTAAGACCTGATAAATTTCATTTTCTTATCTCAATCCAGAAAGGAATCTTTTGAACAATCTATTTGAATGTGTGGTACACCAGTAAATACAATGCCAGTGCCAGAAAGATATATATTCCCGTGTTAACTGTATCGTCTCTCGTAGTAATGATTTTATTGCTGTTTCTGGCTGCTCGCTTGGTCTAATGTGCTCTCTCTTGCTGCTTCGTTGCTCGCATGAGCAACAGCTAATCTGTCATCCCCTTTCTATAGCACCTGTCACTGTAGCTTTTATGAGTTGTAAATGAGGACTGCACAGCTCATGCCTGCAGAACTAATATATGGACATAATCCTTTATTAAGGCAGGTTTTTTCTTTTCACTAATTAATTTAACTCATGCTTACTTATCACTGACCTGTATATTTCTAATGTTTGCCTCTAAAAGCCATACACTGCTCTCTGTGAAAAATGAACAAAAATTTGGAAAATGTTCCTATGGGGCTCAAAACTGCTGTCTCATCTAGCAGTAAAAGATTCCTTTTTGGTGAATCACAAATTTTCCTCCCTTTGTAATTTCATGGTGTGTGTAGCATTAAATAAAATACTTATATTTCAGTAATTGCATATGTTTTTTAAAAATTCTACTTAAAAAACGATTGCATGTTGGCAAACTGTGGTAACAATGAAGTTATAACAATTCACAAAATTCCATGACTGTAAGTTCCTGGGTATATGTTTTTCCCTACTATTATCTTGGAACATTTTTTATCAACATATCAGCCCTCCAAGTGCTTGCTTATGTCTCTTCCCTCATCATCCAATCACCTCACTGGTTGGCTGCTTGACAGAGGCGAGTTCGGGAACCATGGGGTTTACCCCCACCTTTTCTAAGTCTACTAATATTTACCAGGGCTTTGTTAGGATTTGATGTTCTTGCTATGTGTGAAGAGAAGACTCTACAAATGAACACTATTTTAGAATATAAAAATAACTTTCATTATTTCTCCTAAGCGAGGTCTCCTGAGCAACATGTTGCAAGTTGAACTGTCTCTTCCTAAAAGGTATGCTGGAGTCCTAATTCCTGGTACCTCTGTATGTGATCCTATTTGAAGATAGAGTCTTTGCAGATGTAATCAAATGAAGATGAGGTCACACTAGATGAGAATGTGCTGAGTTCATTGACCGATGTCCTTTTAAGAGAGACTTGTGAAGACACACACATAGAGATACAAACAGGGAAAGTCATCCTGAAGACGGAGGCAACATAGCTGGAAACCAAGGGATGTCAAGAGTTGCTGGCAACCACTGGAAGCTAGGAGAGAGGCAAGGAATAGATTCTCCCTCGGGTCTCCAGAAAGAACAAGCTTTGCAGACACACCTTGATTTCAGACTCCTAGCCTCCAGAACTATGAAAAAGCAAGTTTCTGTGGCTTTTGGCTACCCAATTTGTGGTAATTTGTTACAACAGCCCTAGGAAACAAATACAGAAGGCAAGAGGTACAAGATAACTAGAGGTATGAGAAATATTAAGCCCAGTATGCAATATATATACTATCTTGTCATTCACAAAACATATCAAATGACAATACAGTTTAAGTTCATGACTCAGTGGGGTTTTAGTTAAAATATCACTGAAACCATCAGATTTCCAGAAGGCAATTTCTGCATTTAAAAGAAAAGTCACAACTTACAAATTCATATGAAAATTGAACTATCAGTGAAGTGAGCATCAGGGAGGGAGGTAGTTGTAACAGCAGAAAGATACTTAGCACCATACTTTTTTGTACACTCTACTTTGAAACACTTTTTTTTTTTTTTTGCTAAATAGATTAAGAAAACAAGCAATGATGCAGTGTAGCAAGTCTGCTGCAAAATTTCCAAGTACTAGAATAATTTGTTCTACACATTTCTTCATATCACTCTGTTCTCTCCATGCAATTCTGCTGCCATATAGTAATTTTGATATTTACTGATCAAGAACAGAGATGCCTCAGTTATGGGAAGGTTGCTTTTTGTTCACTGCTTCAACATTAAGTGTTCTATGGAAGGCATTATCTAGAAATCTGACAAAAGATGGAAAAAAACTGTTGGGAACATTTCAACCACTACATACCTATTATTTATGCTACCTTTGCTCTCAGCTAGATAAACATAAAGTTTATGGATGAAAGAGCACGATCACCCCCAGGGTTCTTGCACATAGCAAAGTCTGAGGCAATACAGTTTCTCTTTTCATTTCATTTTAATCATCTCAGCCTTGGTGTTAGAATTCACCTTGGCTCACCTCTACCCTAACCATTTCACCTGTTTACATAGGTATAGGGTGCCCTCTATGGGTGTGGATGTCAGCAAAAGCACTTGTCTAGTTCCTCTCACTGATCGTTAATCATTACTGTAAGGATATTTGTTATTTTCTGTTGGTGATTATTTCATGACAGAAAAAAAAGCTGGTAATGTCAAAATTACTGGTTTTGTTTTACTAATTTTATCCTAATAGCTCCTGGAAGGAATGGTACATGGCAATGCAGGACTGTGGTAAGGGCACAGACTCAAGTCTTGGATTTGAAAATCTACTTTGCCATTTCTTAACTGTGAAAAAGTTTATTAACAGCTCTCATGCCTCTTTTGCTAATAGGCCCAGCATATGACTCCTGCCTCATGGATTTGCTGTAATCAAGGTCTGGCATTGATTTATCTGACAAATATTTACTAAGTACCTACTATGAGCCAGTGTTTAGGTTAAATTTCTGTCTTCTTGGAGTCTACAATGGATGTTTTACCAAAATTATAATAATTATGTCAAGCACTCCATAAATTATAGTCATTTCTATTGTTATTACTATGTTCATTGTAACAATTATAGAATTACTAAACATAAATGTCGTTTTGCTTAAGGTTTCTTTTCCATTGACAGCAGAGAATCTATTGCATGCATGAGATGTTTCTCACACAGTTAGTCACAGTAACTAGAAAATTTCTAGTACACAAGGCATACTTAGATTTGATTTACAATAAGTCTTCAATGTTGTCAATAGGGTCTTGGAAATTGTTACTTTAAGTAAAAAATATACATAACCAAGTCATTTTTACTTTTTCTCAACAGTGTCACAACAAAATAACATTGAACAAAATGACATTATTCAAGTCAGTTTCCAAGTACCTGTCAACAACATCAAGTGAAGACTTCCTCTGCTCTAACACTTATCAAGAAGAGTATAGTAACACAGCACACGGCCATTTCTTGTCCTGAGCCATGTGTTGAGCTTAAGGATGATCATATGAGTTTCACATTTTTCTACTTATGAGCACATGTTCTTGATTTTTTTTTGTTTTGTTTTATAAATCTAAATGGGTTCTCAGTATGAGAACTAAAAACTAAAAATCAGAATTGTTTATATTGATAGTTATTTAATTTAAGGTAGATTACTGAAGGAACACCCCAAAATATTTATAGGTTTAATTCTATTGATTTATATGCAGTTTAAAGGTATCCTGTATACTTGGGTTTATCAGAGCAAAACCAAATTTTTAAAAAAATGTAAAAATCAGCATTTTTATTTAATTTCTCATTTTAGTCCATAAATATCTGCATTATATATCTGAGTAAATCTAAGGATTTGTTTTCCTTACAGAGGGACAGTCTAATCTAAGATCCTTTGAATTATAAAAATGCTTGAGATTTTGCTCAAGGAATTGTAGAACAACAATGTGGTTATAACTTTCAATATTAACTGTTAAAGCAACTGTTTTTAGTTACCTCTGACTTTGCCCTGTAAACTGGTGTTTGCGCTAATGTTTTTGAAAACAGTCCTTGAATAGAAAAATAACTGATTATCGAATATAAAATTGCTATATTTTTGTAAAAAGACATTTCTTCTGTTTTTTAAAAAAGTTTTGACTTCTTAACCAAGCTGTAAATTAGAATAGGTTTTTAAAAATAATCTTTTAATTTTAAACTACTTTAAGAGTCACAGAAAATTTGTAAAGATAATGCACAGTCTACCTCTGCTGTGACAAGGCAATATCCACAGCACCTCCAAGATATTGAAATGCCATTTCAGAGAGAAGAAAAAGGGTGGGGAGAAAATATAAACAACAGAGTCATTCAATAGAGAATGAGTTTTCTAAAATTATCACTTTGATTTTTGGACATTAATAAATCACTCCCTTTTTTGCCCTTTGAGACGAGGGCATTGTAAAGAAGATAAAATTTAAATCCAATGTATTATTTACAGATCTGAGTATCAAGTAGGAAATTTTGCAGCCTGTTACATGATTATTTAACCTCCTGAGAAAGGAAGTTCTCATTCACAGGGAAATTCTGCTGAGGATTGTGCACTGGCCAGGGAAATAACATCTGAGCATGATAGCAATAGCATCACCGTACAGATTCAGGTAGCCTTGAGTGTCAGTCTGGTGGTAGCCACTCCCACTACTACTATAATTTAAAAATTACGTGCTCTTCTTTTGTAAGGCTAGTCTCATACTCTGCTCTTTTCCTTGCAAAATGTTGGTAACAGGATTTCTTAAAAACCAAGTACACTTATTAAAGTAATAAATAACATACATACATTCATTGTTTTATTTAACATGTTAAATTGCAGTGTCAAAATTAATAATAGAATTACAACAGTTATGATTATTTCCAGTACCCAGCATATATTAGAATATATTCATGTTTAATGAGGGACGAATAATCCTGAGAAGGAAAGAACTATTGCTTAGAAGAAATACTGGCTGTGAATTTACATAAGGTTCAGGAAATTTTCAAAGAAAATCCCTCACAGATAGGGAGAAGTGAATTCTTCAAAAATATCTTATATGATTGATTCATTTGTTGTAATGAAGGAGAATGATAAGTGAACATGAAAAAACTTGGAATTCTTTTACAATTTTAGTTGGTAGGGTAAAAGAAAATGATTTGGAGAGCAAAGGTCAGTGGGATTATTCAGAAAAATATACAATAAACATAATTATATATATTTCTTTGGGTATTCATAATCTATGGATTATATTTTATTGGTTTATGGGCTGAATGAATGAATCATAAAGAATACATTTGCCAACACTGAATCTAAAGTGCACATGGAAAGATCATGTAAAATAATACCACCTGGAGATTTAGTAAATTAGACTTCAAGCATCTATGCTTCTTGAACCTATCAGACATCTTTAGTAAATTCAATTAAATGATATATTCTTCAGTTATCTTAGGTGCCCATGAGAATTTCTAGACTCATGGGCACTCAAGGCTTCATGCATTGATCAATTCAATCTTTTACAAGATGGAGAGTGTCACTCCTGAATGTGATGAAGAATATAATACATAATACGTATTTATAGCTTCTTCAAACACAGCCCTCTCTCACTTCCCCTGAAACCAGTCCTTAATTTTTGTAGGTTTCTCATTAGAGTACACCTACATTTGAGAAAATAGGAAAACTCTCATGAATATTCAGAAGTTACTGAGATCATCAATTTAGGACACGTTTCTCCACTAGCAAATACTCAAGCACATTGCAGAAATGCTTAGTCCTCAGGTGGGTATGGTATCTCAAATCTGTCCCGTAAGTGTTGAGCCAGGTTTTGTTTCATTTCACTGAAAGAACATTTGGAAAGAAAGTTGGAACTAACTTCATTCATGATTTACTTCTCTTTCTTGTCCAAAATGTAACTGGGGAAAAAATGCCCAACTCATAGAGTGTCTATGAAACTAATAAGTTCATCATAAAAGAAAATGCATTGTTTTACATTTCTAATTTTATAGAGAATGAGTTCATTGTCAAATAGCTCTTCTCTCCTAAATGTTCATAAATCACATGACCTTCTAGAATTTCAATGGGGATTAGTATTAAATCTGTTATTCTATAGGTTTAAAGCAAATCTTTCATCTGTTTTTCAGACAATCAAGACATTTATCTAACTTGGCAGCTTTCACATGTCCATAATTTCTCGAGGATCACCAGGAGTAGTTCCTTTGTTTTAATGACTAGATATGTAATATGACTGAGGCTGCAAAGGACTCATTTAAAAGAGTGAGATGGTCTTTAATCCATCTAGGTTTTTGAATCCTGAATGTTGCTTTTACTTTTCTAGTTTGAATATGCTTCATTTCAGGAAGGATGGAAACAAAAGTTCTCTGCATTTTGCTATCCGCTAATATTAATGCATGACTACTTCATGCAGGATACCTGTCCATTCTTTATTATTCTAATTCTAAACATAGGTAAAGAACTTTCTCTGCTCAGCTTTAATATTTTCCCAAACATAGGATTAACTAATATAACAACAAATCTTTCAAAATATCTATTAGGTGCCAACACAAGGTGGAACAAACATAGACTCATATCATGAATTTTTATTTATATTTGGCTATACTGGTTTGGCCACTATTCCTGTGATCTTTTCTACTGTTCTTTTAAAATATTATCTCATCGCATAACATTCTAAAACTTTCTTTCTAATTGATGTCTTCTTATTGTGTGGAAAGTTAAAATTTTATTGGTTTATGTTTATTATTGGATTATGTTTATCATTTGTTTGATTGTTGTCAAGATCCAAAGTTAATAATCCAAAATTAAGTTTACTTATTCTTATTGGTTCAAAGTTCTGAGAGGTGAATTTTCTACAAGGTAAAGTAAGACTATATCCTGTGTTACTTTTAAAGGAGCAGATTCCCAATGCTATCTGCATAAATGAAGTCCCCTCTCACTAACTTGTATTTTTGCCAATTTTGTAATATTCATTAGAAAAGCATATTGCACATTCTTCCGATTGGGTGGTATGTAGTATATGTCCTGATGTCATTGGTATTTCTGTCCTCTTTTATGCTCACTGAAATATGTTTCAATTGGCGTCTACTCAGCTTTTTCATTTCCATCCATTCATTTAGCAAAGATGTACTGAGAGTCAAATCTGTGCCAGACGTTGTTCTACATACTGAGGATACAACAGTGAACATGAAGTCGCAGGAGTTCTGTACTTGTGGAATTTCTCTAAGTTGAGTAAGAACACATAGACCACACAACTCACTCTGGTGCTACGTTTCTTGTTGATTTATGGGTTCTATTGATTCATGGTCTACTAAGTCAGTTTTTACTTGAAATAATTCATCTTTCCAGTATAAATGTTACATGATTTAAGAAAAGATGTGAGCTTTATCTGTACAATTGAGGTAATAATACCTCATCATTATTTTTTGAACAGTAAGTAAAATGGCATGTCCATGGTGAATAGCATATTACCTGGAACATAAGGATGCAAGAAATGTTTGCCCCTCATGCACCAAAAACAAATGAAAGTTTACAGTAATAACCTGAGCAACGATAGAGGAAAAAAATTAATCAGTGACAGATGTGGCCTTTCTAGTATCAATCCAAGTTAAATCCATTTGTCATAATGGATTTGTTAGGATATGTTATGTTTAACCATGAATAAGTCAAGCCTAGTCACGATCTATCATAGGATTATATTTATTTAAAGTTTCCAAAAGGGGCATCTTTTGATTTAACTAAAATGCAAAAGATACATTACACAAATATCAACAGCACCCAAACCCAAAATCTAGAGGAGAGGTATAATAAAGCACCCTTATAAGCACTTGGATAAACTTTCCTTTTACAAGTATGCCCCACCCTTTAGAATACTGAAGTGTCTTTTTAGAAAGTATCTAGGACTTGAGTACTGCTATTCATTTGAAATGCTTTTATTTTCTCCACACACTTGCTTCTGTTTGGTTATGCACAAGAGCACTCTCAGCATCAGTTCCTTTGGAATGCAAACACTCACTCCATGTGTAAACTTTAATTACTGTGGGGGTACATTGTGATCTCACTTCTCCATAAGGTCACACAATGGCATTCAACTCTTCAGCACATTATCCAATATTTAAAAAGGCTGCTATCCATTGGAATCATAGCTCAACAAAACCTGTTGGCTCTAATTAATCACTTCTGCAATCTCTGGAAAGTGTTCCTAGTCTGTCCATAAATGTGTATATCTTTCCAAGGGCTCTGCTCTTGAAAGATTTTCCTGGTCGCTCTTGTTCCCACTGATTTCTTTCCCTTCTCTAGAATTCTTGAATAACTGAAAACAAAAGTACTTTCAGAGAGAATAGGGTGCTATGGAAAACCTACCAGGGGAATTAATGTAATCTGAGGTCAGAGAAAGTGATGTTTAAGCTAAGAGCTGGATGGTGGAAATTGACCAAGTGTAAAGGGTTAGCAAAAATTTTAGAAAACAGGGGCAATCATCCTAAGGCCCTTATCTAAGAAGAGGGAGATCATGGAGATATTGGATGAGCCGAGGGACATACAAATGGCTGAAGCTGAGGGAAGAAGGGGATAATGTCTTATTATTCACTACAGTTTTACATACTCTTTTCGCAACCCTTGTAACTGATGAGTTTACTGACTACTTTGCATATTTTATGCTCCTCATGTGGCTTTTACCAGTGTGCCATATGCTAGAATTTCTTGACTGACACATTGACTATAAGGAAAACTGGCTTACTGAGGAGTATTAAATCAGTTGGATCTGTACACACACACTTACACACTGTCTCTGTCTCTCTGTCTCTCTCTCACACACACACACACACATACACCAATTTACTGGTTATCTACAATACCAGGCACTATTTAAAGCAAACTGCACATACTAATTTTTTAATCCTCTTAACTATTATCATCATTTAACAGAGGACACTAAAGACTAAAGATGTTAAGTAGCTATCTAAAGAATAAAAACCATCAAATAGTATTCAAACTCAGAAAATCAGGCAGTATAGTTTCAGAGCTTGAGCATTTAATCACAATGAATATAAAATGCCATGAAATATTTTATGGGTTTTGAAAATTAATTCTTTAAAACTGTGCTCTGTTAAGGTTACCCTTCCATTCCTACTATCTTTACTATATATCCACTCTACCTCTGCTTGCATCTGCTTACTAGCATCTACATTTGATATGAGATAAGCATTTCAACTCATTTGAGCTCATATTTCTCTCTCAGATCTCCTCCTACCCCTTCATTCACTGTACCAGTTAGGAGCTCCACCATTTACTTACTTGAACAGAAGGGACAGAAGGCCAGAAGCCTTCTGTCCCTTCCATCCCCACACCAGTTCATCCACCATGACCTGTTATCCTGTCACCTTAATGGCTCTCTGGCTGGACTGCTTCCCTCCTTCCCCTCTGTCACTACCTCAGTTCAGCTCCTCAGCAGCAGTCATCTAATGGATCTCTTGCATTTGATGTTCCCTGACATTCTCCATCTTGTGGCTAGATTGTTCTAAGTTTTGATTACTATCATGTCACTATCCTGCACAAACCCCTTAAATATTCTCCATTGCCTTGAGGACAAGGCATTCATTTGTGAATATGACTTAAAGCTTACTTCTATGACCTTATTTCCTGCAAATTCTCCTGTCACATGCCACATACCTACTTAAATGCTATTAAAGCTACTTGAAGTTTTTCAAATTCATCACATTCTCTCTCACTTTTGGTCTCTAGTGATCTTACTCCTTTTGCCTGGAATGTCCATTTTTTACTTCTCTTGGCTAACTACCATTGGCTCACTAGAATTCAGTTTAGAGGTAGAATGGCATTTCTGAGTGTTTCATTAACATACCCTTATTAACATTCCTTATTATACTTCTTACAATCATACCAGATTATTACATCATTCAGGGTAGAGTCCATTTTATTAATGTTTGTATCTTTAAAGCACACCACAGTACCAGCAGCCCAATTTGATATTTAATTAATATTCGTTGAATACCCAAGGCACATAATTGTCAGATTTGCCAGGGATGAAATGAAGGAAAAAATGCTAAGGGCAGCCAGAGAGAAAGGGCAGGTTACCCACAAAGGGAATATCAGACTCACAGCAGATCTCTTGGCAGAAACCCTACAAGCCAGAAGAAAGTGGGGGCCAACATTCAGCATCCTAAAAGAAAAGAATTTTCAACCCAGAATTTCATATCCAGCCAAACTAAGCTTCAAAAGCTAAGGAGAAATACAATATTTTATGGACAAGTAACTGCTGAGAGATTTCGTCAGGGCTGCCTTACAAGAGCTCCTGAAGGAAGCATTAAACATAGAAAGGAACAACTAGTACCAGCCACTGCAAAAACATACCAAACTGTAAAGACCATCGACACTATGAAGTAACTGCCTCAACTAACAGGCAAAACAAATAGCTAGACTAAAAATGTCAGGATCAAATTCACACATATCAATATTAACCTTAAATGTAAATGGGCTAAATGCCCCAATCAAAAGACACAGACTGGCAAATTGGATAGAGTCAAGACCCATCAGTGTGCTGTATTCAAGAAACCCATCTCATGTGTAAAGACACAAATAGGCTCAAAATAAAGGGATGGAGGAAGATTTACCAGGCAAATGGAGTGCAAAAAAAAGCAGGGGTTGCAATCCTTGTCTCTGATAAAACAGACTTTAAACCAACAAATGTCAAAAGAGACAAGGCAGGGTATTACATAATGGTAAAGGGACTAATGCAACCAGAAGAGCTAATTATCCTAAATATATATGCACCCAATACAGGAGCACCCAGATACATAAAGCAAGTTCTTTAATGACCTACAAAGAGACTTAGACACCTACACAATAATAATGGGAGACTTCAACACCCCACTGTCAATACTAGACAGATCAATGAGACAGAAAATTAACAAGGATATCCAGGACTTGAACTCAGACCAGGACAGCGGACCTAATAAGTATCTACAGAACTCTCCACCCCAAATCCATAGAATATACATTCTTCTCAGCACTGCATCACACTTATTCTAAAATTGATCACATAATTGGAAGTAAAACGTTCCTCAGCAAAAGTAACAGAATGGAAATCATAACAAATAGTCTTTCAGACCACAGTGCAATCAAATTAGAACTCAGGATTAAGAAACTCACTCAAAACCATACAACTACATGGAAACTGCTCCTGAATGACTACTGTATAAATAAGGAAATGAAGGCAGAAATAAAGATGTTCTTCAAAACCAATAAGAATGAAGACCCAACATGCCAGAATCCCTGGGACACATTTAAAGCAATGTCTAGAGGGAAATTTACAGCACTAAATGCCCACCAGAGAAGTGAGGGAAGATATAAAAATGACACCCTAATGTCATGATTAAAAGAACTAGAGGAGCAAGATCAAACAAGCTCAAAAGCCAGCAAAGGCAATATATAACTAAGATCAAAGCAGAACTGAAGGAGATAGAGACACAAAAAAACCTTCAAAAAAATCAATAAATTCAGGAGGTGGTTTTTTGAAAATATCAACAAAATAGATGGAATGCTAGCCAGACTAATAAAAAAGAAAAGAGGGAAGATTTAAATAGATGCAATAAAAAATGATAAAGAGGATATCCCACAGAAATACAAACTACCATCAGAGATTACTACAACAACTCTATGCACATAAAACAATAAATGTAGAAGAAATGGATAAATTCCTGGACACTTACAGCCTCCCAAGACTAAACCAGGAGGAAGTTGAATCCTTGAATAGACCAATAACAAGATCTGAAATTGAGGCAGCAATTAATACCCTACCAACCAAAAAAAGTCCAGGACCAGATGGGTTCACAGCCAAATTCTACCAGAGGTACAAAGAAGAGTTGATACCATTCCTTCTGAAGCTATTCCAAACAATACAAAAAGAGGGAATCCTCCATAACTCATTTTATGAGACCAACATCATCCTGATATGAAAACCTGTCAGAGACACAACTAACAAAGAAAATTTCAGGCCAATGTCCATGGCGAATATTGATGCAAAAATCTTCAATAAAATACTGGCAAACCAAATCCAACAGCACATCAAAAAGCTTATCCATCACAATCAAGTTGGCTACATCCCAGGGATGCAAGGCTGGTTCAACATGCACAAATAAAATAAACGTAATTCATCACATAAACAGAACCAAAGACAAAAACCACATGATTATCTCAATAGATGCAGAGAAGGCCTTCGACAAAATTCAACAGTTCTTTATGCTAAAAACTCTCAATAAACTAGGCATTGATGGATCATATCTCAAAATAAGAGCTATTTATGACCAACCCACAGCCAATATCATACTGAATGGGCAAAAACTGGAAGCATTCCCTTTGAAAAACCACACAACGCAAGGATTCCCTTTCTCACCACTCCTATTTAACATAGTACTGGAAGTTCTGGCTAGGGCCATCAGGCAAGAGAAAGAAATAAACGGTATTCAAATAGGAAGAGAGGACGTCAAATTGTCCATGTTTACAGATGACATGACTGCATATTTAGAAAACCTCATCGTCTCAGCCCAAAATCTCCTTAAGCTGATAAGCAACTTCAGCAAAGTCTCAGGAGAGAAATCAATGTGCAAAAATCACAAGCATTCCTATACACTCATAATAGACAGAGAGCCAAACCATGAGTGAACTCCCATTCACATTTGCAACAAAGAGAGTACAATACCTAGGAATACAACTAACAAGGGATGTAAAGGACCTCTTCAAGGAGAACTACAAACCACTACTCAAGGAAATAAAAGAGGACCCAAACAGATGGAAAAACATTACATGCTCATGGTTTGGAAGAATCAATATCATAAAAATGGCCATACTGCCTAAAGTAATTTATAGATTCAGTGCTGTTCACATCAAGTTACCAATGACTTTCTTCACAGAATTGCAAAAAATAAAATAAAATAAAATAAACACCTTAAACTTCATATGGAACCAAAAAAGAGCCTGCATAGCCAAGACAATCCTAAGCAAAACCAACAACAACAACAACAACAACAAAGCTGGAGGCATCACAATATCTGACTTCAAACTATACTATAAGGCTACAGTAATCAAAACAGCATGGTACTGGTACCAAAACAGAGACATAGACCATGGAACAGAACAGAGGCCTCAGAAAGAATGCCACAAAACTACAACCATCTGATCTTTAACAAACCTGACAAAAACAAGCAATGGGGAAAGAATTCCCTATTTAATACATGGTGTTGGGAAAACTGGCTAGCCATATGCAGAAAGTTGAAACTGGATCCCTTCCTTACACCTTATGGGGAAAAATGCCAGAGGTAGGTGATGGGGGGATGGAGGCAGCAAACCACATTGCCATGTGTGTACCTATGCAACAGTCCTGCATGTTCTGTACATGTAACCCAGAACCTAAAGTGCAATTATGTGTGTATATATATATATATATATATACATATAAATTCTACATGGATTAAAGATTTAAACATGAGGCCTAATACTGTAAAAACTCTAGAAGAAAACCTAAGCAATACCATTCAGGACACAGGCATGAGCAAGGACTTCATGACTAAAACACCAAAAGCAAGGGCAAGAAAAGCCAAAATAGACAACTGGGATATAATTAAACTTAAGAGCTTCTGCACAAAATAATAAAAAAAAAACTATAAATAGAGTGAACTGGCAACCAACACAATGGGAAAAATTTTTGCAATCTACCCACCTGACAAAGGGCTAATATCCAGAATCTACAAAGAACTAAAACAGATTTACAGGAAAAAACAAACAACCCCATCAAAAAGTGGACAAAGGATATGAACAGACACTTTTCAAAAGAAGACATTTATGCAGCCAACAAACATGTAAAAAAAAGCTCATCATCACTGGTTATTAGAGAAATGCAAATCAAAACTACATTGAGACACCACCTCACGCCAGTTAGAAGAGTGATCATTAAAAAATCAGGAGACAACAGATGCTGGAGAGGATGTGGAGAAAAAGGAACATTTTTACACTGTTGGTGGGAGTGTAAATTAATTCAACCATTGTGGAAGACAGTGTGACAATTTCTTAAGGGTCTAGAAATAGAAATACCATTTAACCCAGCAATCCCATTACTGGGTATATACCCAAAGGATTATAAATCATTCTACTATAAAGACACATGCACACATATGTTTACTGCAGCACTGTTCACAATAGCAAAGACTTGGAACTAACCCAGATACCCATCAATTATAGACTGGATGAAGAAAATGTGGCACATATACACCATAGAATACTATGCAGCCATAAAAAATAATGAGTTCATGTCCTTTGTAGGGACATGGATTAATATGGAAAACATCATTCTCAGCAAACTGACACAAGAACAGAGAACCAGTCACTGCATGTTCTCACTCATAAGTGGGTGCTGAACAATGAGAACACATGGACACAAGGAGGGGAACATCACACACTGGGGCCTGGGGGGTGGGGGGCTAGGGGAGGAATAGCTGGGGGTGAGTTAATTGGGGAGGGGTAGTATTAGAAGAAATACCTAATATAGATGATGGGGAGATGGATGCAGCAAACCACCACCATGGCATGTGTATACCTATGTAACAAACCTGCACTATCTGCACATGTACCCAAGAACTTAAAGTATAATAAATAAATAAATAAATAAAAATAAAAGTTGGTCTAAAAAAATAAATATTTTTATTAGACACAACATCTTAAGTGTTTATAATGATACTTTGCTATTTTTCCACCTTTTCTTTCATTTACCACCCCGAACTTTATCTCCCGTCTGTGCATGGAATTAGCTACAAAATCTGATTTTACATTGACACTGACTCTAAATTATAGAATTGTAAGTATGAGCATTGTAAATCTTCAAGATTCCTTTTTTAAAGAAAGAGCTTAATGTTTCTCTGTACAGTGACCTAACTTAAAAATGTAACACAATTTCAGAATTCCTTAGAGCTTGCACTTTTGTTTTCCATAGAGAGTATTGCCAAGATGTGTGCACTTATTCATGTTATTTTCTCAATTCTAACTTTCTATCTCAACTCTTATCACAGAATCGTCTAGACTTTGGGCCTTTCTGAGATAGAACAGGTTCAAGATGTCCACTACAGGCTCTGTGCTCTGTAGTTTATTAGAGGAATTTCCCACTGTGGTGATGAAGAAACCTGCCTGGTGGCATAGAACTTTTGTATGCATTAAAAGCTGGCTCTAAGGTTGTGAAGTAAGATAAATTTTATGGAATGACTTTGTTTGATGCAGCTGCAGAATCAATTAAGGCTGAATAGGGTCCTTAGTTGCCAATTTTAGTAATAGCAGAAAAATGCAAAATGCTGAGGTTGGTAGTCACCCAGATGTTTCAGTCCTGCTGACTGGCACATCAGTGTTCATTCTTCCTGATCTCACTTTGGTTCTTGGGCTTACCTCCTGATATAAATGGCTATTGTTCTTACTCTCTTTCATGAAGTCCAATTACTGAAGTGGCTCAAAATAGTACAACAGAAAACGTGCTCTACTGGTCTACTTTTATGGTTGAGGAGTCTCAGTCTCAGCCACCCCACACAGGTGGATCACCATGAGGGTCAGTAACAAAAACAACAAAATGAAGAGGAAAATCAATCATGAAGAAACACTGGGGAAATTATAGCAGTAGTCAATTGTCAAAATGAAAAATATGGAATACAATTCAAACCTCCTAACTTTTATTAGAAAACATACACACACACACACACACACACACACGTGTGTATATGTTTATACATGCATATGGAAGCATATATATATTTATAGTGAGTGTGTGTATATATATATACACACACATATATGTATAGTAAGAGATCATACTTTTCACACTTTCTTTAATTAACATAGAGCCACCTATACATCTGATGATTGATGTCAGCCTCCAGGACAAAGCTCCCACATTCATTTTTGAAAACTGGCAATTTTTTATGCTCTTGTAGGTTTTCACTACTGTCAACATAACGCAGATAAGAAGAAAAAGTCTTTTATTTCAGACAAGGAATATTTGAAATCCCAGTAAGCCTGAGGGTGACCTCAGTCGAAACTGAATGAAAAACACATATCTTTCTTTGCCTTGTCAGCTGACAAGGTCTAGAAGCAATACTTACCCAGTAGCAGTGAACACCTATAGCACCCAGATATTAATTTCTAATATTCTCCAATTAAAGAAACCAGAGCTCCTTGAGAAATTACTGATACTAGGTTAGGGACAGGAAATACACGTGAAATATACAAAACACAATGTTGGAAAGTAAAGAATTATCTGGAGAGAGATCCAAGATGGCCAAATAGGAACAGCTCTGGAGTGCAGTTCCCAGCAAGAAGAATGCAGAGGGTGACTGATCACCGCATTTCCAAATGAGTTTTTACTGCCCACAGACCAGGAGATTCCTGGGCTGAAAAGTGCCACAGTTTCCACCATAGCTGTTTCAGCCGGTGCTGCGGGTCTCCACACAAAAACTCACACAAATCCGGGTGGCCATTTCAACAGGCGTCTGGAACACTTGTGATACAGAGCCACCCATTCAACTGAAATAAACAGGGCTGAAACAGGGAACCAGGTGATCTGGCTCAGTGGGTCCCACTGCTGACAAAGACCAGCAATCTGAAACTCTCTGGATTGAGAGTTTTGCAGCAAGTGCAGCTGGAACCGGGATGTTCCAGCTCAGTGGGAGGAAGGGTGTCAGCCATTACCGAAGCAGTCTATCACTACGGAGGCAGTCCACGATTACTGAGGCAATCCACTTTACTGAGGCAGTCCGCCACTGCCGAGGCAGTCCACCATTGCCAAGGCACTCTGCCAATACTGAGGCAGACCACCATTGCAGAGGCAGTTCTAACTGTACCTCTGTAAACGAAAGCACAAGGAAGTTCACACAACAGCTGGGTAGAGCCCATAGCAGCTCAGCAATGCCTCTGCTGGCAGACTGTGACCAGACTACCTCCTTAATGGGCAGGGCATCTCTGAAAAAAGGCAGCAGCAAGTCAGGAAATTATAAATAAAGCCCCACTTTCCCGGGACAGAGCACCTGGAGAAAAAGGCAGTTATGAGTTCCACTGCAGCAGATTTAAATGTACCTGCCGAGCAGCTCTGAATGGAACAATGAAGCTCACAGCTCAGCACCTGAGCTCCTATAAGGGGACAGACTGTCTCCTCAAGCAGCTCCCCGACCCCTGTATATCTAAAGAGACACCTCATAAAGGAGAGCTCAGGCTGACATCTGGTGGGTACCCTTCTGGGACAACAAGATAACAGAAGAAGAAACCAGCAGCAACTCTTACTGTTCTGCAGCTGCTGCAGGTGATCCCCAGGCAAGCAGGGTCTGGAGTGAACCTCCAGCAGTCCTACAGCAGAGGGGCCTGACAGTTAGAAGGAAAACTAAAAAACGGAAAGAAATAACTTCAACATCAACAAAAAGTACGTCCACTCAGAGACCCCAACTGAAAGTCACCAACCACAAAGACCACAGGTAGATAATTCCACAAAGATAGGAAGAAACCAGTGCAAAAAGGATGAAAACACCAAAAACCAGAATGCCTTTCCTCCTCCTCACCAGCAAGGGAACAAAGCTGGATGGAGAATGAGTCTGATGAATTGACAGAAACATGCTTCAGAAGGTGGGTAATAAGAAACTGCTCTGAGCTGAAAGAACATGTTCTAACCCAATGCAAAGAAACTAATAACCTTGAAAAAAGATTAGATGAAATGCTAACATGAGTAAACAGCTTAGAGAAGAATATAAATGACTTGATGGAGCTGAAAAACACAACACGAGAACTTCGCAAAGCATACAGAAGTTTCAATAGCCAAATCGACCAAGCAGAAGAAAGGATATCAGAGACTGAAGACCAACTCACTGTAATAAAACAAGAAGGCAAGATTAGAGGAAAAAGGGTGAAAAGAAATGAACAAAGCCTCCACGAAATATGGGATTATGTGAAAAGAACTATCTATGTTTGATAGGTGTACCTGAATGTGACAGAGAGAATGAATTCAAGCTGGAAAACACTCCAAATATTATCCAGGAGAACTTCCCCAACCTGCAAGGCAGGCCAACATTCAAGTCCAGGAAATTCCTAGAACAACACAAAGATATTCCTTAAGAAGAGCAACCCCAAGGCACATAATCGTCAGATTCACCAGGATTGAAATGAAGGAAAAAATGCTAAGAGTAGCCAGAGAGAAAGGTCGGGTCACCCACAAAGGGAAGCCCAACAGACTCACAGCGGATCTCTTGGCAGAAACTGTAGAAGCCAGAAAAGAGTGGGGGCCAATATTCAACATCCTTAAAGAAGAGACCTTTCAATCTACAATTTCATATCTGGCCAAATTAAGCTTTATAAGTGAAGGAGAAATAAAATCCTTTATGCACAAGAAATTGCTGAGAGATTTTGTCACCACCAGGCCTGCCTTACAAGAGCTCCTGAAAGAAGCACTAAACATAGAAAGGAACAACCAGTACCAGCCACTCCAAAAAATGTACCAAATGGTAAAGACCATTAACACAATGAAGAAACTGCATTAACTAATGGTCAAAACAACCAGCTAGCATCAAAATGGCAGGATCAAATTCACACATAATAATATTAACCTTAAATGTAAATGGACTAAATGCCCCAATTAAAAGATGTAGACTGGCAAATTGGATAAAAAGTCAAAATCCATCAGTGTGCTGTATTCAGGAATCCCATCTCACATGCAAGGACACACATAGGCTCAAAATAAAGGGATGGAGGAAGATTTACCAAGCAAATGGAGAGGAAATAAAAAGCAGGAGATGTAATCCTAGTCTCTGATAAAATAGACTTTAAACCAACAAAGATCAAAAGAAACAAAGAAGGACATTACATAATGGTAAAAGGATCAATGCAACAAGAAGAGCTAACAATCCTAAATATATACACACACAATACAGGAGCACCCAGATACATAAAGCAAGTTCTTAACGACCTACAAAGAGACTTAGACTCCCACACAGTAATACTGGGAGACTTTAACACTCCACTATCGATATTAGACAGATCAATGAGACAGAAAATTAACAAGGATATCCAGGACTTGAACTCAGATCTAGACCAAGCAAACATAATACACATCTATAGAACTCTCTGCCTCAAATCCACAGAATATACATTTTTCTCAGCACCACATCACACTTATTCTAAAATTGATCACATAATTGGAAGTAAATCACTCCTCAGCAAATGCAAAAGAACAGAAGTCATAACAGTCTCTCAGACAACAGTGCAATCAAGTTAGAACTCAGAATTCAGAAACTAACTCAGAACCACACAGCTTCATGGAAACTGAACAACTGGCTCTTGAATGTTGACTGGATAAACAATTGAATGATGGCAGAAATAAAGATGTTCTTTGAAACCAACAAGAATGAAGACATGACGTACTAAAATCTCTGGGACACATTTAAAGCAGTATCTAGAGGAAAATTAATAGCAATAAAAGCCCATATGAGAAGCAATGAAAGATCTAAACTCAATACCCTATCTTAAAAATTGAAAGAGCTAGAGGAACGAGATTAAAAAAACTCCAAAGCTAGCAGAAGACAAGAAATAACTAAGATCAGAGTAGAACTGAAGAAGATAGAGACACAAAAATACCCTTCAAAAAGTCAATAAATCCAGAAGCTGGTTTTTTGAAAAGATCGATGAAATAGACTGCTAGCCAGATTAATAATAAAGAAAATAGAGAAGAATCAAATAGATGCAATAAAAAACAATAAAGGGGATATCACCACCAATTCCACAGAAATACAAACTAATATCAGAGATTACTACAAATAACTCTATGCACATAAACCAGTAAACCTGGAAGAAATGGACAAATTCCTGGACACTTACACCCTCCCAAGCCTAAGCCAAGAAGAAGTCAAAACCCTGAATAGACCAATAACAAGGGCTGAAGTTGAGGCAGCAATTAATAGCCTACCAACCAAGTCCAGGTCCAGACGGGTTCACACCTGAATTCTACCAGACATACAAAGAGGAGCTGGTACCACTCATTCTGAAACTATTCCAAACAATCCAAAAAGAGGGAATCCTCCTCAAATCATTCTATGAGACCAACATCATCCTGATACCAAAACCCTGCAGAGACTCAACACAAAAAGAAAACTTCAGGCCAATATCCGTGATGAACATAGATGCAAAAATCTTCAATAAAATACTGGCAAACTGACTGCAACAGCATATCAAAAAGCTTATCCATCATGATCAAGTAGGCTTCATCCTGGGGATGCAAGGCTGGTTCAACATGTTCAAGTCTATAAATGTAATTCACCACATAAACAGAACCAAAGTCAAAAACCACATGATTATCTCAACAGATGTAGAGAAGGCCTTTGACGAAATTCAACAGCCCTTCATGCTAAAAACTCTCAATAACCTAGATACTGACAGAATGTATCTCAAAATAATGAAAACTATTTACGACAAACCCACAGCCAATATCATACTGAATGGGCAAAAACTGGAAGCATTCCTTTTGAAATTTGGCACTAGACAAGGATGCCCTCTCTTTCCACTCCTATTCATAATAGTATTGTAAGTTCTAGCCAGAGAAATCAGGCAAGAAAAAGAAATAAAGAGTATTCAATCAGGAAAGGAGGAAGTCAAATTGTCTCTATTTGCAGACGACATGATTGTATATTTAGAAGATCCTATTATCTCAGCCCAAAAGCTCCTGAAACTGATAAGCAACTTCAGCAAAGTCTCAGGATACAAAATCAATGTGCAGAAATCACAAGCATTCCTATACACCAATAACAGAATAAGGAGAATCAAATCAAGAGCAAACTCCCATTCATAATTGCTACGAAGAGAATAAAATACCTAGGAATACAACTAACAAAGGATGCAAAGGATCTCTTCAAGGAGAACTACGAACCACTGCTCAAGGAAATAAGAGAGGACACAAACAGATGGAAAAACACTCCATGCTCATGGTTAGGAAGAATCAATATTGTGAAAATGGCCATACTGCCCAAAGTAATTTATGGATTCAATGCTATTCCCATCAAGCTACCTATGACCCTCTTCACAGAACTGGAAAAAATCACCTTAAACTCCAGGTAGAACCAAAAGAGAGCCTGCATAGCCAAGACAATCCTAAGCAAAAAAGAACAAAGCTGGAGGCATCACACTACCTGAGTTAAACTATACTACAAGGCTACAGTCATCAAAACAGCATGATACTGGTACCAAAACAGAGATACAGACCAATGGACAGAACAGAGAGAGGCCTTGGAGGCAAGGCCACACATCTACAACCATCTGATCTTTGACAAACCTGACAAAAACAAGCAATGGGGAAAGGATTCCCTGTGGAATCAATGGTGTTGAGATAACTGGCTAGCCATGTGCAAAAAGCAGAAACTGGACCCTTCCCTGACACCTTACACTAAAATTAACTCCAGATGGATTAAAGACTTAAACGTAAGACCTAACACCATAAAAATCCTAGAAGAAAACCTAGGCAAAACCATTCAGAACATAGGCATAGGCAAGGACTTCATGACTAAAACACCAAAAGCATTGGCAACAAAAGCCAAAATAGACAAATGGGACCTAATTAAACTCAAGAGCTTCTGCACAGCAAAGGAAACAAACATTAGAGTGAACCAGCAACCAAGAGAATGGGAAAAATATTTTGCAACCTACCCATGTGACAAAGAGCTAACATCTAGAATCTACAAAGAACTAAAACAGATTTACAAGAAAAAACAAACAAACCCATTTAAAAGTGGGCAAAGGACATGAACAGACACTTTTCAAAAGAAGACATATATGAGACCAAAAAACATATGAAAAAATTCTCATGATCTCTGGTCATTAGAGAAATGCAAATCAAAACCACATTGAGATACTATCTCACACCAGTTAGAATGGTAATCATTAAAAAATCTGGAGACAACAGATGCTGGAGAGGATGTGGAGAAATAAGAACACTTTTATACTGTTAGTGGGAGTGTAAATTAGTTCAACCATTTTGGAAGACAGTGGGGTGCTTCCTCAAGGACCTAGAAGTAGAAATTCCATTTGACCCAGCAATCCCATTACTGTGTATATACCCAAAGGATTATAAATCGTTCTATTTATAAATACACATGTATTTGTATGTTCACTGTGGCACTGTTTACAATAGCAAAGACCTGGAACCAACCCAAATGCCCATTGACGATAGACTAGACAAGGAAAATGTGGCACATATACACCATGGAATACTATGCAGCCATAAAAAATGAAGAATTTGTGTCCTTTGTATGGACATGGATGAATCTGGAAACCATCATTCTTACCAAACTGACACAAGAACAGAAAATCAAACACTGCATATTCTCACTCATAGGTGGGTGTTGAACAATGAGAACACATGGACACATAGAGGGGAGCATCACACACTGGGGTCTGTTGCAGAGGACTAGGGGAGGGGCAGCAGGAGTTGAGAGGTTGGGGAGTGATAACATGGGAGAAATGCCAGATATAGGTGACAGGGGGATGGAGGCAACAAACCACATTGCCATGTACGTAGCTATGCAACGATCCTGCATGATCTGCACATGTACCACAGAACCTAAAGTACAATTTAAAACACACACACACACATAAAAGAATTATCCACCTCCACCCCTACCTCACCACACACACAAACACAATGATGGGATATATCAGAAGGATAAAGGAACCAACTGAAACAGCTCTCAATGGTCAAAGCTAGAACAACTTGAGCAAAAAATAAAGTAGTTTTGGATTATAATCCGAAGTATAAATATCCATGAATTCACGTTGATATAAATAAATGATTGTGTAAAATAAATAAATGGGGGAAGCCTCCTGTGTAGAAGGATTCCGTATGCCTTACAGATTTTGTCCTTAAGGTGGTGGAGCATAAACCCCCACACCCTAAGTATGGATTATGCCTAGTGATTTCCTTCCTAAAACTTCAGCATGAAAAGGTTAGGGCAGGAGGAATATCTTTACAGTGGAGAAACCTGACAAACATTACCTCATCCAGGTGACTAAGGATAACATCCATCAGCAATGATGAGTTATGTTGATAGGACATACCATTGACATGATGTGATGTGGTAAGAATGGTACTCCACCTCCATGATCTTTCTCACTACAACCCATAACGTCAATCTAGTCATGAGAAAAATATTAGACAAGTCCCTCTGGAGGGACATTCTATAAAGTATCTGACTTAATACACTCCTTAACACTGTATTATGTCATCAAAGATAAGGAAAGTCTGAGAAACTGTCACAGACAAGAAGAGCATAAAGAGATAACGACAAACAAATGCAATATGGTATGCTGAATGGGACCTTGAAACAGAAAAAGATACAGGTAAAAATGACAGAAATCTAAGTAAATTGTGTAATTTAGTTAATGGTAATGTATCAATATTGGTTCATTAACGTGGGCAAATGTACTATAATAATGTAAGATATTAATAACAGAAAAATATACATGGGGAGTATATGGAAACTCTGTTCTACGTTTATAACTTTTCTTTAAATCTAAAACTATTCTAAAATACTAAGTTGATTTTTAAAAAACTTAAAGACTTTCAAGTAAGTTTTTTTCCCTACTTAGAAAAGTTAAGGGAAAAGTCCCTACCATTGTAATATTTAATATACGAAACATTAATCATTCTAATTATATTCATTTATCTAGAGAAATAAGTAAATATCTCATAATCATGTCCAAGGGAAAGAAACCTGAAAGAACACATCTCTTAGGAACAATAATCAAGGAAATGAATTAGAGTGAGTTGACAAGAGATGAATGCGCTATATATAGTTTGGTTTATGGATGCATCAAATGGTCAGTAGGGACATTAGGAGATGAATTTGCTCTGCTCAAGTTAATGGTGTCATTTAGAGAATATTTGAGTAGCTCCAGAGAAGCCAACTTGTCAGAGGAGCTCTGTTTCCATAATTTTAGTATGATATTTGAAAATTATTTTCTTATTGATGTATTTTATCTTTGCTTGTATCTGGACACATTCAAAATGTAGTTTTATTAAAATCATGTCAACTTTGAAGTTTGATTTATTTTGTCAAAGCTGATGTACAAATTGTGTGTGGCAGAGATAGTTCTCATCAAATATTCCTTGTACTCCGCTACATTTCTCAGAATTCCTTGTAGCTAAGTTGTGACCATGTGGCTAGTTTAGGTGAATGATTTTTGAGAGGAAGTCATGTTATTCACTTTGGTGCAGAGGCAGTTAAAAGGACACACCTCTCTGAACCTCTATCTCTCTACTCCCCTGCCATTTGCAACTTCACACGCCACACTGCCACATTTCCAGGTAATGCTGCTACAAGATGGGAGCATCCATTACCCCAAGTTTCTGAGTTATTGTCTTGGGAAGACACCTCTCTTTACATCCTGCCAACCTCTGTAGAGCATGTAATATATGTTTCATACTGTATGATGTCCTAAGTCACTGGAGTTTGTTGCTATATTTGGTGTTAATTATTCTACAACTTGCAATGCAAATTGCATATACGTTAAGAAACAAATATTGCATTTTAGATGGTCTTGTTATAGGTAGTCAGAAGTAACTTTTGAGATTACTATAAGGATTGCTTGCCACAGATACAAAATCACAGTACTTAATCCCATCTAAGACATCTAATTGAAAAGGGAACACTTCTAGAAGTGTTGACTGGAAATAATTCTGACTGTAGAACCCATTTGGGAAAGAAATGGATTCTTGCAAAACTAGGAAAAATGACAACAGTTCAAAATATTGGAAGAATGAGGATTTTGGCAATAGATAAAGATTCATCAGATAGCATTTCAGGAAATGCTGCATCTCTGGTAGAGGGGTGATACATCACAGCTACTGCTTGGTCTGTGACTTTCAGAAATGTCTTCTTCAGGATGAGGAAACCACAGCTTTTGCAACTCATGTTAATTACCTGAGGTAGGGTGAGATGAGTGTTGACTGAATGTAGTTTAAAGTACTTCGGGGATTGAGTATAAGATGCTTTGTATAATTTTTATAAAATATGGGGATATGAACAGAGAACATAAATTCACACTCTGAATGCAAAGGTCTTGCAGACCAGCTTGGGATGCACCGCCATTAGTCATTATCATTACAGTCAATAGCTTTTACGGACTGAAATTCTTCAAGAGCTACCTTTCATTCATGTACTCATGCTTGATATATGTGTCATTATTTTTCTGATTTTTCCTGGTAACTTTTTTATTTTTAATTTTTTGGGGTGCATAGTAGGTATATCTATTTAAGGGGTACATTAAATATTTTGATATAGGTATGCATTGCATAATAATCACATCAGGCTAAATGTGGTATCCACCATCTCACATTCATCATTTCTTTGTGTGATAAACATTCCAGTTATAGTCTTTTAGTTATTTTGAAACGTACAATTATTGTTGACACTAGTCACCCAGTTGTGCTAACAAATACTGGATTTTATTCATTTTATTTAACTATATCTTTTTATCCATCAATCATCTCCATTTTCCCCATCCCAACTACCCTCCCTAGTTTCTGGTAAACATCATTTTATTCCTATCTCCATGCATTCAATTATTTTAATTTTTTTTAAATATACATTAAGTTCTGGGATACGTTTGCAGAACACATAGGTTTGTTACATAGGTATACACGTGCCATGGTGGTTTGCTGCACCCATCAACATGTCATCTACATTAGGTGTTTCTCCAAATGCTATCCTTCCTCTACCCCCAACTCCCAACAAGCCCCAGTGTGCGATGTTCCCCTCCTTGTGTCCATGTGTTCTCATTTTTCAACTCCCACTTATGGGAGAGAACATGCAGTGTTTGATTTTCTGTTCCTGTGTTAGTCTGCTGAGAATGATAGTTTCCAGATTCATCCATATCCCTGAAAAGGACATGAACTTACAGTTTTTTATGGCTGCATAGTATTCCGTGGTGTGTATGTGCCACATTTTCTTTATCCAGTCTATCACTGATGGGTATTTGGGTTGGTTCCAAGTCTTTGGTAATGTGAACAGTGCTGCAATAAACATACATGTGCGTGTGCCTTTATAGTAGAATGATTTATAATCCTTTGCGTATATACCCAGTAATGGTATTTCTGGGTCTAGATCCTTGAGGGATTGCCACACTGTCTTCCACAATAGTTTAACTAATTTACACTCCCACCAATAATGCAAAAGCATTCCTATTTCTTCACATCCTCTCCAACATCTGTTGTTTCCTGACTTTTTAACAATTGCCATTCTAACTGGCATGAGATGGTGTCTCATTGTGGTTTTGATTTGCATTTCTCTAATGACCAGTGATGATGAGCTTTTTTTTCATATGTTTGTTGGCCACATAAATATCTTCTTTTGAGAAGTGTCTGTTCATATCCTTTGCCCACTTTTTGATGTGGTTGTTTTTTTCTTGTAAATTTGTTAAAGTTCCTTGTAGGTTCTGGATATTAGCCCTTTGTCAGATGGATAGATTACAAAAATTTTCTCCCATTTTGTAGGTTGCCTGTTCACTCTGATGACAGTTTCTTTTGCTGTGCAGAAGCTCTTTAGTTTGATTAGCTCCCACAAATGTGTGAGAATATGCAAAGTTTGTCTTTCCATGCCTGGTTTCTTTCACTTAATAATGTCTTCCAGTTTCATCCATGGTGTTGCAAAGGAAAAGATTGCATTCTTTTTTTATAGCTGAATATACTCCACTGTGAATATATATCCCAATTTCTTTATTCATTTGTCTGTTAAGGGACACTTAGGTGGCTTCCAAATATTGGCTATTGTGAATAGTACTGCAATAAACATGGGATTATCTCTTCGAAACACTGATTTCCTTTCTTTTAGGATCCAGTGGGATTGCTGGATCATATGGTAGCTCTATTTTTAGTTTGTTGAGGAACCTCCAAACTGTTCTCCATAATGGTTGTACTAATTTACATTCCCACCTACAGTGTATGAGGGTTCCCTCTTCTCTACTTTTTCACCAGTATTTGTTATTGCCTGTCCTTTGAATATATGCCATTTAAACTAGAGTGAGATAATATCTCATTGTAGTTTTGATTTGCATTTTTCTAATGATCAGTGATGTTGAACAACTTTTCATATGTCTTTTTGCTATTTGTATGTCTTCTTTTGAGAAATCTCTATTAAGTCTTTTGTTCATTTTTTTAGTTGGATAATTAGATATTTTCCTGTAGAGTTGTTTGAGTTCCTTAAATATTCTGGTTATTGTTTCTTGTCAGATGAGTAGCTTGCAAAAATTTTCACCCATTCTGTTGATTGTCCCTCCATTTTTCTTATTGTTTTCTTTGCTGTGTATAATGTTTTAATTTGATGTGGTCCATTTTTTATTTGTTTGCCTGTGCTTATGGGGGAATACTAAAGAAATATTTGTCCTGACGAATTTTCTGGAGGGTTTCCCCATGTTTTCTTTTAGTAGATTCATAGCTTGAACTCTTAGATTTCAGTCTTTAATCCATTTTGAGTTGATTTTTATATATGATGAGAGACAGGAGTCTAGTTTCATTCTTCTGTATATGAATATCCAGGACCATCTATTGAAGAGATTGTCTTTTCACCAAGGTATATTCTTAGCACCTTTGTCAAAAATGGGTTCACTGTAGATGTATAGATTTATTTCTGGTAATTGAACTTCTTAGTATGAATGTGGTGAGAGGATTTATTCCATATTTCATATATTCCCTAGGGGTCTCCCTAAACTCATTACTTGAGGGAAATATGACAGATTCAATTATCAATTATAGTGTGACACATAGATAAGATTTTCAATAGCATTTGATGATAAATTAAATAATAAGTATGTTAAATTCAAAAAAGATTCCTTTTAACTCCCCTTCTTTTAAAAAATTCTTGATAAGTGATTTCAAACGTCAAAATAAATACCTTCTCAAAAAGTAGATTATGGCTCTTGGGTTAAAACATTAATGGTATATTTCTCTCCACTCACTAATGAGTAGTCCCAGTGCCACACTAATGAGCCACATGTATTTTTCAGCAAATGAACAGCACACAGAAATATTTACATTTCAATTTACATTCCCAAGGCAATTTTCTGACACAGCTTTTTTCCTGATTGACTACTTAAGAACTTTTCTTATAACTTTTTTCATTGCTTTGATTTTAGAATTGCAGCATGGGTGTTCAGTTTTACTATGCTAATTTGGGTAACTTGCTTTCTTCAGCTATAAAAAGGTTTTTAATTCAATAAAAACAAAACAAAGATCCCTGTCCTCATGATACTTTTATTCTGGGGATGAGCTGGGGTGAGGTGAAGGCAGACAATAAAGGTTACCATGTGGTATTCTAGAAAGTAATAAGTGCTATGGAGAAAAGAAAGAGTTGAATAAAAATATAGGTGAGTGGGAGTGTAAATTAGTTCAACCATTGTGGAAGACAGTGTGGCAATTTCTCAAGGACCTAGAAACAGAAATTCCACTTGACCCAGCAATCCCATTACTGGGTATATATCCAAAGGATTATAAATCATTCTGTTATAAAGACACATGCACACGTATGTTCATTGCAGCACTGTTTACAATAGCAAAGACCTGGAACCAACCCAAATGCCCATTGATGATAGACTGGACAGGGAAAATGTAGCACATATACACCATGGAATACTATGCAGCCATAAAAAACGATGAGTTCATGTCCTTTGTAGGAACATGGATGAACCTGGAAACCATCATTCTCAGCAAACTGACACAAGAACAGAAAATCAAACACCTCATGTTCTCACTCACAGGCGGGTGTTGAACAATGAGAACACATGGACACAGGGAGGGGAGCATCACACACTGGGGTCTGTTGGAGGGGACTAGGGGAGGAACAGTGGTGGGGTAGGGAGTTGGGGAGGGAAAACATAGGGAGAAATGCCAGATATAGGTGATGGGGATGGAGGCAGCAAACCACATTGCTATGTATGTACCTATGCAACAATCCTGCATGTTCTTCACATGTACCCCAGAACCTAAAGTGCAATAAAATATATTTTAAAAAATAATAAAATTAAATAATTTTTAAAAAGTGTACAGCACCATCAGCACAGCGTTCTCCTCAACAGAACAACAGCATACCATATGTACCTCTCCGATATAGAAACATAGCAAATAGATACGGAGTGGCAAGTTGACAGATTTCATCTAATTAGGAAAACCCCCATAAGATTCTGCCAGTTAGTGATTATTCAATCAATGGATTCATTAGCTATGAACCAGCTAATGCTAAATTGGACCTGGCACTCTGCCCTTGAGAACCAGTCTCTTAATCCTCACTCTAAAGAGACTAAAACAAGGCTAAATACTGTCTAAACTCAGTCTGGAAAAATTCTAAAATGAAAAGCAGTCTCACCCCATAAGGGCATAGTTCTTAATTTGTTGTATTTAAAGCTTTTTGCTATTTTTCAAAGGTCTGATTAAAATAAAATTTGAATCATAGTACTGGTCTTCTTGACCTTAAAGCAAACAGTAACTGCTCTACTATGCGGATTTTATTGTGTCATACAGTTACCAATGGTTTCTCACACTTTGTATGTTTTCAAAAGTGCTATCTGAAACACTTGGTAAATCATGTCCACAACCTTTGCTACCCTGCCTCTTTTTGTGACTACTGGCTATGTAATTTCAATTTTAACAAATAGGTGTCACTGAGTCGCTGGGAGAAATGCTTCAGAGATTGCTATTGCTACAGTGGAACAAACCAAAATAACAAAAAATAATTTACCAACAAAAGCTTGGGGCCATTAGCTTTCTACGTAATGTATAATGTGACTTGAACTGCCTTGGACCAAGTATTTTATTTAATCTATGCTTCCTTTTAGATATAAACTCAGAAATAACGGTGATTATGTCTTAGCCAGTAATTCACAAAAATGTCAGTCAAAACAAGAAATACTAAGGACAACTTGGAAAAAAATAATGCATATGTTTAACCACAAATTGTTAATTTGTTTAAATATTGTATCTTGCAATAGTAATTATTTCTTTCTGTAGCATATTAATGAATTGAAATTCTGTCATATTTTAGAAAATTCCATTATTCAATAGGAAGAAAATCTTAAGAACTAATATATTCTGAGTGTTATGGTAAAAAAAGTACATATTCTGAGTTTTCAAATCCAAATATATTTTTAAAACTCAGGAATCAATCATATATGTTACCATTCTAAGCAGGTAAAATCAAACTAGAATAATCATATATAGTTTAACAGAGGTGAATATATTATTCACTGTTGACTTACAGTCTTATTTTATTTCAATTACTGTGAATATACTTAATTCACAAGAGATGTTTGAGAGATCAGGTTACTTAAAGCTATGAAACCTAATTCTATATGTTCTCATGTGATAATAATAACAAAAGGAGAGGCATCCTTGTGAAGTGAATGTTTTCATAATTCCTGGTAAGCATGACACCAAAAAATGCAGAAGAGGTCATAGGAGAGTAAATTTTTCATGAAAATTATAGTAATCAAAATGATAAAATCCATTTGGAATCCATTAATCAAATTGGCTGGAAAAATAAAAATCATGGTTAGGGAAAAAGGGCTGCTTTCTGTTTTGCTTTCTATTATTCTGGAAACTATGTCGTCTGATAGACCCAACAGGATGGAAAACCTCTCTCACCTTAGAGGTGCCCAAGGACCGTCACCTGGCCTTAGGGACCCCACATGCTGGAAATGTGTCTATTTGAGTCAGTTGAGCTATCCTAATTGTTCATTCCCTATGAAATCACTTGATCATATGCTCTTTGGTCCAAGTTTTTAAAATACAAACAAGACTGTTCTTTCCAGAGGTTTGTCCTATCCAGGTCTAAAGTTGGCTGATGCTGCCATTCCTTTTGAAATTCACTTACACTCACTTTCTCTCTACCTTGGGTGTATGAGACTAATAGAAGGTTAGCAGTGGCAAAAATGGAAGGTGAGGGCAAAAGCTGAGGGAGAACACACAGGTGGCCCACAGGGAATAATAAAATCCTTCAGGAAGCTGTAATTGTCCTCCCTTCTAGAAGGTATCCTTACCTGTTTCTCAGCTAGTGTTTAAGTGTTTAATTTCTTTTTCATTTTCTTTTCTTTTTTTTTTTTTTTTTTTTTTTGAGACAGAGTTCTGCTCTGGCACCCAGACTGGAGTGCAGTGGCACAATCTCATCTCACTGCAACCTCGGTCTTCTGGGTTTTATCAGATTGTCCTGCCTCAGCCTCCTGAGTAGGTGGGATTACAGGCATGAGCCACTGTGCCTGTCCTAATTTCTTTTTCTTTGATTTCACTTAGATTTCCTTCTATCATGTAGACATTTAAGAAGCATATTATACCTTCTCTAACAAGGTTGCCAGCTCAGAGGCAAACCTAAGAATTTAAGGAATAGGCAAAGGCATCAAGTAAGAAGAGCTCTGTAACCAGACACTTAATAGGAGAAAACAATGCAAATTTCTCATGAAAGCTATCATTCCCACTTGGGTTATCAGGATCTTCTGGGATCAAGCACAGTGTGTGTAGAACCTGGTGGGAATTTCCTGGTCTTGAAATTGTCAAGCATTGTAGATGCCCAGAACATAAATATGAGGATTAGATGAAACCTGGTGAAAGTGAGGACAGTGTCAGAGCTGCCAAAACTGCCAGAGCTGCCATAGGTATAAGAAAAAGCAAAGAGGCTGCCACTCCCAGTGAGAAAGCCTTAGAATAAGCAGACTTTTCCCCCACAAGGCAGTGGAAGGAGAGGATTCTCCCAGTAACACATTATTAAGATGTCTTGAGGGAGTCTCCCAAAAGTTAAAACATATGAATACTGGCCAGGTACAGTGGCTCATAACTGCAGTCCCAGCACTTTGGGAGGCCAAAGTGGGCAGATCAGTTGAGGTCAGTAGTTCCAGACCAGCCTGGCCAACATGGCGAAACTCTGTTTCTACAAAAAATTAGCTGGGCATGGTGGGACATGCCTGTAATCTCAGCTGCTTGGGAGGCTGAGGCAGGAGAATTACAGTGAGATTGCAGTGAGCCAAGATCGTGCCACTGCATTTCAGCAGTTTGGGAATAGAGCCAGACTCTGTCTCAAAAAAAAAAGTACTGATAGTGATCAAACAATAAAGCTCTTGAACAGTAACTGATGTAACCACTCTTAGTGTACAGGTTTTTTATTATATCACTGTAGGCACAGGTAGATGTTCCAGTCATTTATTTTGTTAAATGTATGTCTTAAGCACTTATTAATGGCAGGAACAAAGGATCTCTGTCCTTGTGGCATTTACATTCTACTCAGAAAAGGCCAAAACCAACCTTTTCAATACTGAAGGGCCAGATCAATAATGGCTTTGCAGAAGGACAAAGCCAGGTCAACAGTAGAGCAGAGCAGCTTTTCTCAAGGTATGCTTGAGAATTCTGGGCTCTTCATGGCCCCTGATGGGGACTTTCAAAGTCAAAAGGTTTTCATAATAATACTAAGAGATACTTGCTTTCCCATGCTTTTTCTCACATGAATGTTGATGAAGATTTCCAGAGACAGCCTGGCATGTGATAGCATCACGTCCCTGACGGCTCTGGGAACATGTGCTACATATTCTTGTATTGACATTTCAAGTGACTAGCATTATATATAACCCAGATAAAATAAAGCTCTTTGGAGTCCTCTATAATTTTGAGGGTTAAGATACCGAGAGTTCTAAGGACCACTAGAAAAAAGAATGATTGAAGGCCAGGAAATCCTCCATTGTGAGAAGACATTGAATCAGAGACCTGAATGAAATGCACAAGCAAGCCATGCAGATCATGGGGGAGCATGTGTGATGTGTGGCAAATCAAAAACTGGTTCTTTAAACTCCTGTGTTCCCATTCACAAATTGTAGTGTTTTCTGAATTTCACTTTTAAATTTTATTTTCTTCAAAACTGACTTGTATTAATGTTTTACTTCTTTTCACAAGTATTGATAGTGAGAAATAGGAATATATCAGATCCTTAGACTATTTATGAAGAAATATATAATGTTTTTCCTTTCCTGGTGCTACATTAATTTTTAATGACAAATAATCTAGAGACAAAACTTTGTAAGGTAATAGTTGAGAATTAGAGTGAGCGATGAAAATTACAGTATTCATGTGCAATCTCATTCATGATAAAATTCTTCTGGTATACATTCCAAGCTGTAGTTATACATTTGAAAATTATTTTTATGATAAATGTCAGTTTGTTCATATCTTCCATTTTGCACCATTGTAAAGAAACCGAGTGACCTTGCAGCCATAGAAAAGAATGAGTTCATGTCCTTTTTAGGGACGTGGATGAAGCTGGAAACCATCGTGCTCAGCAAACTTCTCACAGGAACAGAAAACCAAACACCGAATGTTCTCACTCATAAGTACGAGTTGAACAATGAGAACACATGGACACAGGGAAGGGAACATCACACACTGGAGCCCGTTGTGGGGTGGGAGGAAAGGGGATGGGGAACATTAGGACACATACCTAATGCATGTAAGATTTAAAACCTAGATGATGGGTTAATGGGTTCCAGAAACCACCCTGGCACTTGTATACCTATGTAACAAATCTGTACATTCTGCACATGTATCCCAGAATGTAAAGTAAAATAAAATTAAACAAAAGAAAAGAAGTTGAGTGACTTACTATGTAGTGTGAACACCTGACCAATCCGAGATGTATCCGTCCACAGTAGTCAAACTTAGAAAAGCCTACCAATTAAGCCGAGAACACTGGTTAAGCCTAAGTCAGTTTAAAAACTAAATGGGTACTTCTGTATTCCTGGGACCGTTAACATCTTAATTTTCATGTAAAGCATTACACATTGAAACCAACTGCCCAGATGAAATAGATATTCTGGAGACAGAGGCTTAGGAATGAAATTTAAAAACATACCTGCCCATAAAACAAGCACATCAACTATGAAGCTATCTTGCATAACAAGCCCCTTGAGCTTTTTCTCTCAGTTAATTTTTGGAATGGTTGATGCACTGAACCACTATTTCCAAGGAGCCTCCTCAGAGAAACTCCTCCAAATGAGCCTTATAAGTCAGTAATGAATATCAGGAGAAAACAACCACTTTATCACCAGTAGCTACCTCTTATTCTAAGTAAATTTGTAAATTGGCAAGTTCTTCTGGAACCCATAAAGGAGAAACTGCTGCTACAAATGAAAAATGAAATCATTATTAGTGAAAGTTAAACAGAATATTTTTATTCTGTAGAGTCACGTTTGACTTAAGTGTTTAGAACCTATTTAAAGCAGTTCAATAATTTTAGAAATAATCAACAATTTTTCTCATTGATTTTGTAATCGCCCATAACCCTTCTGTACATAAATTCTACCATCTGTTTCCTTTATTCTTACCTAATATTTTCTATTAAAATATTTCCCTTTATTTTATGTTGATCTAAGAATTCACTCTTATTTAAATTAAAGTAATACTTCTTCAAATTGTTCTTAATCTTCCACAAAGATTTGGTAGCAAGAGGGTGGAAATGAATGATAATACCCTGTTAGATATGGTATGATTATTTTGCATGGGCAACATAAAAATGTATTTTAAATCATTTTGAAATAATCCATTTAGCCTAAGAATAAATAAAGAATGTTTCTATACTTTCTGACAAACAACAATTTTAACAAAGCATCCACTCTGAGGTGTCCAGTCTTGAACTTTACCCATTTCAATATATGTGTTTATTATTCTTTTGCTTAATCTGAATTAACAGCCTCACAAAACATTCTTTGAGTTCCTCTTCAAGCTATTGCTTAGTTCTATGTATGCACTTTTCATTGAGTACGTTTTTGTTAATGGCAAAATAATTCTTTGGAATTAAATTGATAAATTCTACCCCTTAGAGACCTTGTCTTCTTTGTGTAGCTTCATCTTCTACTACTGATGACTTTGATAGCTATGCCACTATTTTAAAATCATATTTATGTATAATCAAAATTTGATCTTGGAAATTATTTAGAACCCAAAATGATTGTTTTTCAGGTTCTGTTTGAACCAGTATTAAAATCAAGCCCAGATTCCCTTCCTAGCTCTGCAAATTCCCATCATCTCCTCAAACTCTGTAACTGAAAAATGTATTTCTGGGCTCATTCGTCCCCAGTCATTCAGTCCCTAACACACGTGTCTTCTGCTGGTCCTTCCCGTGGGAATACAATAGGATAGGAGTTGCTGCTTTTCCGTACTCATTTATTTAGTATTTGTCACATTCTCGGACTGATGCTCAACTGAAACAGACCAGAATTAGCACCTCCCAATCAATCACCTCACACTGTAGAGACAGATGTGCCCCTGGTATGCCAGTGCCATGCTGCCTGATGGATTGCTGGGAAGCACTTTGTGCTCTGGGAAACTGCCACCCACCCAGTGCAGTGTGAGTGGCATTGTCCTTCTGGTGATTGGGTGAAGTGGTTGAGACATTTTTGACTCTTTCACTTCCTGTTCCCTTAGTCACTAGTTTTGATGAGGTTTTCTTTGAAAATATCTCTTAAATGTGCACCTTTCTCTCCATACCCATGCTGCCCCTTCCCCAGTGAAAATGTCCTCAATTACTGCCGATTTCCTTTTCCTGCACTGCAGGAGACTCCTGGTTGCTATTCTCCCTGGCATCTCAATGAGGTCCTGTTGCCATCACCTTACATGTCTAGAATCCCTGCTTTCTTTCATTCCTCCTTCCCAAGATCCTGTTGTTAACACTGCGCACATTTGTCTGTTAAATAATGAAAATTTCTCAGAGTCTGTTCTCTTTAGAGTTATAAGATAGCATGATGGTGACAGGGTTCGTTTTCCCTGGGCAATCAGGCATCACCAAGGCAGGCAGCTTGGAGGAGGTGACATTTAAGTAGTACTTTAAGTTTTAGAATGAGTTTTGAGATTAATGAAGAAAAGAATTTCAGGCTAAGGAAACAGAGAACTGTCTCTAAGTGCCAAAAGACTTTAATTTCTCATCTGTTTACTCTGACATTAGTTCTGTTGTTGTTTTATTGCATTCAGGCCATTTGAATGAGCTGTGCCTTGTATGTCTTGTTTGTAAGATGAAAGCCGGCAGGTTGTTGAAAGAAAACATGAGTGATGTATGTGACAGTCTTGCAAGAAGGTTTTCAAGACCAAAAAAGTCCCAGTGAAGGTTTTATTATTGTCAGACCATGCGGGTACGCAATTAGATAATCAGATAATAACAATAACAGATATTCCTGCAGCAGTTTAAATTTTTCCAAGCATGTGCATTTCTGTTATCTCATTAAGTGTTCAAATTCGGAAAGATTCAAATTTGTAGAGACAAAATCATGAAGTGTGGTTACAAATACACATTCTGAAGCCAACCCCAGGCCCACCAGTAGCTGTGAGGTCTCAGTTAATGGATCCCTCAGTTCCCTCAGCATCAGTGGGAATGGTTGTACCTTCCTCGCTTAGATGTCATTAAAATTCAATGAGTTAGTAGATGGAAACTGCTCAGGACAGTCCTTGGAACTTCGTAAGTACTCAGAAAAGGTTAACTGTCATTACTGTCACTGTCATTATCATCTTTGTCATCATCATCTATGGTCGTATAAATATGAAGATGGGCTAGAGCCCAGGTCTGCTTTTTTTCAACACACATTTAGATACTCCATTAGTGTGGCTGTGACTCATAGAATAACTTGGGAATGCCACATGGTAGACCTGTGTCCTCTTTATTACTACAAAGTATATACTTTAATTGAAGATCTCCTATATTCTGAGGGAGATGTTCGCCTAAAGCAGGAAAATATTAGCAATTCCAGATAAAGCCTCTTCAAAACTGTGCAAACAGAACAAGTGCACATAATCATGGAAACTCTCAAATATTCAGCTAATGTGATCAGAAGAAGCTGGCTATTTTGTGTCTGTGTTATATAGTGTCTGTGTTGATGTGACCTATAAGTGGGTCTGAATTTAATGCAGGAAATTAACATTTCAACCTCTACATCTTCTGAGATTGATTTCGTCCCACTGGTAGTGGACAGTGAGCTTCCTCTAACCAGCACCTGAAATCTATAAGCAGCAGTTCACTGGAGAAGTACCAAAATCTGAGGCATGAAGATTTCTCCTGCAAACAAGTGGATTTGTGTTGACACAGGACTTTTTCAGCCTTAAACTGCTGACATGTATATATGACTTAAAGAAACAGTGCTTTGATGTTAAACAACAACCTCTTTCGAACTTGGAGACAGAAGATAAAGATCCACGCCCATTCTTCATGTTACCATGTGTGTGACACTGGCTGACAATGTAACCGCTCTCTGCCTCTGCCTGTACTTCTAGGAAAAATGAAGATCACACAGTTTTTTTCACAGGTTGCTGCTCTAATTCATGTATGTGAAACTATATGTGAAAACATATTGAGACATTGGTGTTACACTCAAGATCCTTGCTTCACGTATCTTCCTACGATTCATGGGATCAACTTTGCAGTTCCCTTGGAATTTCTTCTCTCTATCCGGTTAAGACTAGTGTGGGTTTTGTTCAGAACAAAGGCAGAAAACTGTCTTAAGCATTTTAAGTTTATCAAGAAATGATTTCGCCTCCTCTTCCTGGCTCACAGGGGTGATTCATTTTGAGAAAACCCTTGGGCTCAGTTCTGAAGACTGACCCATCATGGAGAAGGGACAGAAAGGTCAAAGAAGCCACTGTGACCCCTCAGGTCAGTGTCTTGAAGGCAACCTGAAGCGTGGCTTCTTCTTTCTGTGGCCAAGAAGGACATGATGATCCACTGCTGCTCACAGTTCAGATGTCTTCTGGAAATCATTTCATGAAAGACAGTATCTTGTTTCCCTGGGCCCAGCTTCTTTCTCTTCCTCTACCATTTCTTCCCATATTACTCCCCATCCTTCAGGTCATATCTTTCATAGGTTCAGTACTGCACTCTAGTTTTACCTTTAGCCCAAGGAAGCCTTGATAAAAAGTCAAAAGTTCTGGACAAAAAAATCATAATTTAAAGCCCAGAACTATAAATGCTTTTTAAATCCTTGGCAAATTTGTATTTTCTGCCTCAATGCACAGTACTATTAATAAAGCTAATCGAAAGTTAGTTACATGCAAATTGTACTTTTGTTGTAAAGTAATTAAGAATTGTCCTAAAATTTTAACCTGTTTCATATATTCATATGTCTATGCTCTCTAAAATCAGAATGCCTAAATGACACTGATTTTAAACCTAGTGAGCAATGGAAAAGGATCATTCTAAAATACCTGCACGGTTTTGGCTATTGTCCTGACAGTTCTGTCTTTGCCAGGTGATATGTTAGTGTTGTGACATTCTGATACATTGCTCATTGTTGCAATTATTTTGTCAGAGTATATCTAGGTTTCAGTGCTTGATATATATGAATAATGAGATTGAATATCTTGGTTAGTTTTCATTGAGTACTGATCAAATACATAACTAATTCTATTAAAGATGAACAGATTTCATTATTCTATCATATATATTCTGGGAGCAAGTAAACCATATTTTTAATTGAAATTCTTTTGAAAAGGGACTTTACATTGTCATTAGAAGATCCCATACAGACAGCCTTTGTAGGTTTCTGGAGATAATCATATGAGTGTATTCAGAATATACAAAGTTATTTACCTTGCTAACTGCATACTCAAAAAAGTTCATCAAAGCAATTCCTACAATCTCTTTGAAGGACAAATAATGAGGATATTTAACTATCTGTTTTAAGATAATGCTAAACGACTTACATGAAATTGAAGATTTTGTTTATATGTTTATTTTATTTACATCATTCTATTGATATTTCCAAACGTCTGTGCACTGTCATTGTATCTGCTTTAGCCTTCCTTGCCCTTGAGATGCATTACTATCTCAAGGCAGGAGGAGAGTGTGGCCAGTGCAAGCCATTGTGCCCAGGTAGACTGTACAAAAAAGAAAGAGCCAAGAAAGCCTTTGTAGGTAGCCACCCGCCCCATCCGCCATGGTGACCACTCAACTGAAAGGGCCTTTGCTTTTCCACCGTAGCTCACTCCCACCATTCAGCTGTGACCTTCCAGAGGGACCATGGGTAAATCCCTTAGCCACAGTTGTCAGTGTCTTCCCATTGCCCACCTTTTTCTCCTCCACTTTACTGTTAGTCTCCTGGCAGCTTCCATAGCAGTGATGGGAACAATATGTTACTGACACCCAGAATGAAACTCTAAATGCATCTCCCCTCAGAGACTTCCTTATATTCAGTGATAAGTCCTATAATACCATCAGGATGGAATAAATGATTTTTTTCCCATGCTATTGGAAACTTTGCCATCTGGTACATACTGTTTTCTCAGGACTGGGTTTCCTAAATTAAAAGTAAAGAGGCTGGCCATGGTGGCTCACACCTGTAATGCCAGAACTTTGGGATGCTGAGGCAGGCAGATCATGAGGTCAGAGGTTTGAGACTAGCCTGGCCAACATGGTGAAACCCTGTCTCTACTAAATATACAAAAATTAGCTGGACATGGTGGCACACACCTATAGTCACAGCCACTCCGGAGGCTGAGGCAGGAGAATCGCTTGAACCTGGGAGGCGGAGGTTGCAGTGAGCCTAGACTGTGCCATTGCACTCCATCCTGGGTAACAGAGCAAGACTCCATTCATACACAAAAGAAGTAAAGGGATTGTGACCGTCCTTTTGTTATGCCCTTTATGATGAAGTTGTGGCTAGATGAAAACACTTTTATTTCCTTGCTTACCTTTTTTTCCAGAAACTGCATAGATTCCAAAATAACTGTACTAGCTAATTGGCATATTATTCAATATGAAATATTGATGAAAATTTATCTTCATGTTGTTTCAAATACTGATGAAAAAATGTCTTCATGTTGTTTCAAAGTTCCATCAAAAAATCAGAGGGAACGGGGAGCTTTAAGTGCCAAAGATGTTATGAACCAATGTTATTTAAAAAAGGATGCATTATTTTTATGCACAGGTGATCCACATCATGTTACAGCTAGTGTCTCATTTGAAATATAAAGTCACGTTCCATTCTTAAAAATAAAAAAATAAGGAACTTGAAATTTTGTCATACTTATGAGAAGGGATGCTATTGTCTAAAACAGCCAAAGAGGAGGATCCAGAATAATTTCATGGTTACGCTATAGTCTGTATGTATATTATTACACTCCATCGAAAGGTGACTTTGTTCTATGGTGCAAAGAGACAGGAGAAAACTTGTATTGCCAAGTTGTTGCCACCAACACACTCTTCCTGTCTGAGTCCCCTCTCAAACACACACAATGGAAAGAAGCAAGCACATTCAGTCTTCTCCATACTTATTTGATCCTCAAAGAGAGTATTAAATTTGATCAAAGAAAATTTGCTTTAAGAAAAATAGGAAAACATTTTCAAGGATCTCATCTAAATAGAATGTAAGAAAACAAAACACAATTTCATATGCAACGTATAATTAAGTAAGACCAGAACCTGATTCTTCATCCCTTGTAATATCAGCTACATTCGTGGCACCAATTTAAACACTGTGTCTTGTCTTTGTTCTCCTACTGTGCATTGCTGTGTTGGTAAAGGTAACTAGTCATTGGAGATTATGTGAGACGACAGTGAATTCCACATTGTACAAAGAGCTATTAATATTTCAAACACTGTCTACCCTTCAGGCACTGAGGTATTACATCACTATTTATACAACAGAATTTGTCAGTGATTGGAAGGTTTTGAGTGTTTTAGCATCTCGATCATTAAGTAGGAGATATAATTATATTAGCAAAATTAACAGGTACCAAAAAGTAGCCTTTACATTATTTCAAATGTTTCTGATATTGTCTGATCCCAAAATAAAACGACTTGATTAACTAATTTGTCTCATAAGAAATATCTCTATGTAGGTCAGGATGAGATCATTTGAAAAATCTCCTTTGAGAACTTTTAAACCACCACCACAAAAAAAAAAAAAAAAAAAAAAAAACCCTCATTTGAGAGCTGGAGTCGAATTATATGGTCATTTTAGTTCTCAGAATTTTAAGCGTGGATGGCTGGAATCATGTGCATGTGATAATTCTAGGCTACTCTCAATAAATAATACATGTCATTTCTGCTTCACTGAGACTGTCACTGACTGCTCTAAATGACTTTCAATGCAGGGCCCAGCCTGCTCTCCCAGAGTGCACTTCAGCTCAATTCCAAACCTGAAGGGTCTTTCCAGTATCCGGCCAGCTACCATAGCAACCAGACCCTGGCCCTGGGGGAAACCACCCCTTCGCAGCTCCCCACCCGAGGCACACAAGCCCGAGCTGCGGGCCAGAGCTTCAGCCAGGTAGGTACCCAGTGCTGTGTGGTATCAGTGGACTCCAAGGGGACAGGTGGGGAACGGGCGTGCAGGGGATGTGGAGATCCAGCCTGCCTTTTCGTAGGCATGTCCCTCAACTTGAGGGAAGATGCCCTTTGGTGCTGTGAATGAAGGAAGGAAATAATAAAATACAATTATGGAGTCATGCTAAATTCCAAACATTTTCTTTAGAAATACCTGTGTGTTATTCATGCTATACCTGTTTTGTATATGTTTCCCTGTGTGACTATGTCAGTGTGAGTCTAGTTACTCTTTCTGGGTCTATAAGTGATAGAAATATGACACACATTCTGAGTTTGTGAGGGTAATGGGAAAAAATACTGATTTTGTCTCCTAAAAAAAGCATGAGATTGTTCTTTGGGGTTTTTGATTTTAATATTAAGAAACAGACTATAAATATGTAATCAGGTAAACAGAACTGTTTGGAAAATAATTGTGATGAGTTTAGGCATAGTTACATTTTGTGAGGTCTGATTTTTAAATGTGCCTTCAATTGTTTATTTAAGGCATATACTTAATCTTACAGGTTCACTGCACAAACACATTCGCTGCAGTTAAAACTAACTCTTTGTAAAAAGCAGCAGCTACCAATCTGGAAGTGATTTTTTTTCAAGAAAGATGTAAATGTTATTATATATAAAGCGAGGAGAGAAAGCATGCTAATATTTTGACTTTTATAATTTTGAGATATGAGACATATTGGATCATCCCACTGGAGTTAGTTTATTGGAAGGTTGTCTTCTTTAAGCTTATTTTCAGCAACATAAGCCCTTTTAACCTCTGTGCTTTTGGTTCTGGAATGAAGAACTGCAAGCCCCACACCACGTTTTCAGCTGACAAAGTTAGCTTCAGCCCTTATGCACTTATTGGATGCTGTCTCTTCTAGGAACCCTTGCTCTGAAATGTTCTCTACGTACCACTGGCTATGTAACCCCTGAGCCCATCTCTTTCACCAGTGCATTGATGTTATACATCGTGCATCTCTCTAACTAAACTGAAAGCTACTTGAGGGCAGGACTTTTTTCATCTTCATATCAGTAGCGCCTGGCAGGCCACATGGCCCCAAGAAATAAATGCAGAGACGAGAGACAAAGAGGGTTAGAACAGCCTGGTACGGGCACTACTGTGTGCCCATTTATGTGACATTAACATTACAGAAGCAGGAACTGAGAGTTTATTTGGATTTCCACTACTAAAGTTAAATGATTATGCCAGAAACCATTTTGAAAATACAATTACTTTCTTCCAGCAACATCCTTGTTCATCAGTGGCTTTGTGAGTTTTGCCTTCTCACAATGCTGAATGATAAGGATGTGGGTAAGAGGAACTGATAAAACATTTCACTGAGATGAAGGGCCTGTCCCTCCACCCACATTCAACATTGCTTTAAAGTTTAATCAGAAAGGCTTACTAAGTTATAAAATCATCAAACTTCTATATTTGAAGTCATCAGAGTTATAGTTTGAAGACATTGATAAATGTAAACGTTCAAAGATACAACTTAAGCTTGGGGCAAAGGTTACTGGTAGACTCACTTACCTGGGAGTGGGTAGGATGTACAGGTCTGAATATTCAAACCAGGGCTTGAAATGTTCTAATTCACTCTCCTAACAGAAGGGAAGCCATTGTGGAATATCTGAACTCTCATTTATTTAGCTCAGTGGGAGATACTGGTACCATGATTTACTTGAGGTGTGTGCTGAAGTATGAAAGGCATGCTTATTGAATATTCTGTAGGGCCTGTGGCTCCAATGTAATGTCAGAGAGATGTTCAACAAATAAGCCAGCATTTTTACTCTGCTTTTAGTGTTACACCCTTGAGAGAAGAGAGGCCACATTCCATTCCAATAATGACACTATTGTTCATATCCCTCTATTTGAGTGGTTTTTCAAAGTGTGTGATTCCTTCTTTTCAAAATTCTGATCAGTGTTAAATCTTATTCTTTCAAGCCTAGGTTAATTTTTAGAATATCCTGTAATCATAAATTGCTACAAGGGCTAATGCAAGTCAAATTCTGGCTAATGATGTCAGGCCAAGTAAGTATGGTCAATAATCAATCAAAACAAAAATCTTCTATTTTTTTGTCTAAAAAACTGTGTAATTCTAAAGTAAAGCAATGATTTTTTTAATCTGGTTCATAAATTTAAATGCAATTTCAAAGGAGTATTATAAATGCTCAGAGATTCTAATTTCAGTATTTAAAAATATCTATTCAGCATAATAAATGCTTATTCAGTGATCAACATCAGGATTTACCACAGGCCCTGATTATATGTGCATAACCTGCATTCCCCAACTTATCAGCCCAAAAGTCAAGCTGTAAGTCACCCAAATTGCCATAAAATATTTGTTCTCTGATGTTACTCCAACTAAAATCCTTAAAAATCATTCTTCTGAGACTTAGGATGAGTTCATGGAGCTGGTCCAGAGGAGAGAAAGTGGACTATCCTTCCCATCAGACCCTAATGCCATTCTAGAAAGTGACCTGAGCTGATTTCTAGATATCCTTTCCACACTGCCAGGACTCTGCTCAGCTGTGCTGCGAGTTCCCGCCCCAGCCTCTAAACAAGTTGTATAGGTCACTCCTCCACAGCCCCCTTCTTCCTCCAGGTCAACCTTCACCTTTGTGTGTCTAGGTTATGATGCATTCAAGATGTTTCTCATGCTGCCAGTTGATGCCATGAGCCTTTGTGCTTGGGATGGAGAAGTGAAGAAGGCATGATCCCAGTTCTCAGGGAACTTCTATTCTAGCAGCAGGGATGGAGATGCAGAAAACCAACACAGCAAATAAGTAAACTGCACAGTACATCACAAAGCGATGGTTTCTATGGGAAGGAAATGGATACAGAATAGAGTAAGCAAGATCCAAAGTGCATGGGGGAGTGCAGCATGATAGGGACCTCGAGGAGACTTTTGGACAAATCCACAGAGAAGAGGGAGGAAGGTATATGGCTCCATCTGCACAGTAAATGCAGTGGCCCCTGGATGGGGCAGCCTGGCATGCTGATGGAGCAGCAAGGATGCCAGGGTGGCTACAATGGGCTCCTGAAGTTGTGAGGTGATGGGAAACCAACTGGGTCATTGGTAGGATCCCATCTTTTACTAGGAGTGAAGTAAGGAGCCAGTAGAAAATTTCAAGCAGAGGAACAACATGACCTACCTTATGTGTTACAAACATCATCTGTCATATAATAAGTGATATCCTATAGTTAGCTGCACTTAAGTCTGTTTCTTCCTATTAGATTGCCCTGCGGCAAGAGTGAGAACAGTGCAAGACTTATCTCCATGTCCCTCATAATTGACCAGGGTTCACCAGATATCCATCAGGTTCTGCCAACACCAGCCTGATGTTTTATAATTATTCTGTGCAGGTTTGTGGGGAGGTTAGAAGATAAAGAAGTTGGCTTTCCTCCAGGTTTTTCCTGCTTCCACTCACATAAAATTTCCATTGGATTATATGAAATGCTAAATATAAAGCTTCTGGCAAAGATGATCCAAAAACCAATGCTAAACATGTTGGTTTTGCCCATGTCCAAACATAGAATAGTCTCACAAAGCATTTTGTCCCTCAAACAAACAAAAAAGAAACTACGCAAGAAATATGAAAATATGCATCTGTAGACAGAGCACTGGCAAAGGAGTACACGAGCCTAAAGACTTAACAATCTTGGCATATTCTCCAGTAGAATTAAACAGTATGCACAATTGCAGTCTTAGGGAAATGACCTGCTTGGTGTAAGAAATTGAGAATTGTATGATAGTTTTCTAAAATAAAACTGAACAGTGGTAGGTATTCTAGAAAAGCGATATACTTTTTGAGAAACAAAATTTCCTTTTCTTTTCGATCTGGCTTATCTAGTTAATGCGCTGGCTTTTATGTCTTAAAAGTCCTCATTAATGCTATATCATAATCATAAATACACCATCTGCTCACTTCTTTCAGAGGGAAATGTGTTCATTGTGTTTGGAACATTGCTTATTGGTGCACACTCATGTCAGGTGGATGTGAAGGCCGAGGGGGTGGGGAAGTTGAAGGCAGAGCAAAGTTCCCTGTAAACACCTATGTCCTAAGTGTTGAATAAAAGGGGTGGTTGGCTGGGCGTGGTGGAGCACGCCTGTAATCTCAGCACTTTGGGAGGCCAAGGTAGGTGGATCACGTGGTCAGGAGTTTGAAACCATCCTGGCTAACACGGGGAAACCCCATCTCTACTAAAAATACAAAAAATTAGCTGAACATGGTGGCACGTGCCTGTAATCCCAGCTACTCAGGAGGCTGAGGCAGGGGAATCAATTGAAGCCAGGAGGTGGAGGTTGCAGTGAGCTGAGATCATGCCACTGCACTGCAGCCTGGATGACAGAGCAAGACTCCATCTCAAAAAAAAAAAAAAGGGTGGTAAAGACAGCTAGTATTACTTCACTCCTGTCTGCTTAATTATGAAAGAAGTTGTTGGTAGGTAAAACTTGCAGAGAAAAGTCACCAATAAATTTGGAAAACACAAAAATTGCAGAGATTTTTAAATGTAAATATATACATTATGCAACATTTAGAAGAGAATTCATATTGTTTCACATATTTTCCTTGGCATATTTGCAGACAAGCGGCAGAGTATTTGTTTTTAAGATGATTTTAGGATGGCTATCTATTGTGAATCCCTATTCCTTGCTTTGCTTTACAGTCTTTGCTCTCTATTTTCTCTTTCCAGGATAAGTGTATTTAGTTTGGCTTCAATAATGGAAACATTTCTCATTGCAGAGATGGTGTGTGTGTATTTTGATATAACATTTTCTCTTCCAAGCAAATATTTGGGCTATTACAGTTATATTAAATGAACCTTTTGCTGAAATAAAGTTCTCTGTAGTATGTTTTTGCCAGTGCTCATGTAGGTTTTAAGAAAGAGTTGCCATCAAAAAGTCTCTCATTACTTATTCTTTAAGATAAATTTATAAGATACTTATGTCGTTGTTTTACTTCTTTCTTCTCTATTTTCTTTCCACTGGTAGACCACAGAAATGGCCATATGAAAATATGAAATGCTTTTCAGAACATTTACTGATAATGATCCTAATCAACTTTCATTAAAGAGGGGTCAAAGGGAAGGAAAAATCAGTACCCAAGGATGCAAAAATCTACATCACCATGTGTGCCCTTCTGACTTAGAGACCGGGGGCGGGGGAGGGGGAAGTGAAGCCATTGCCGTCTCCTTCTAACTGCAGTGGCAGAGATAAAATCGTTTGCAAAATTTCTCTCTCTTGCTTTCTCTCTTGTTCTTTCTCGCCCCCTCCTTCATAATTTTGAGACCCTTGGGCAGAGAGAAAGCAGAAATTATTATTTCCAGGGATATAGTTGCTGTTATGAGTCTTTTAACTGGGATGTTCCCATCTGAGGAAAGGAATTTCTTCCAAGTACCTTGGCTTTTCAGTTACTTAAGTTCAGTTTGTTCTGGACGCCACCTTTCAGCATCTGTGGGACTCCACCACCAGGCAAACACAGCTCTTCTTTCCTCACCAACAGTAATGATCGCAGTGGTGATGACTTCAGGGAAGGTGTATAAACTGCATATAGGAGCTTATGTCACATATTAGCTTTTACCAAAAGCTTTTACCAAAACCAGCACCCCTCAAGAGAATCATCAAACAAGGTCCTAGATGATTTTATGTAGCTATTTCCAAAATCAAAGTTTTATCACAGTACCAAGATTTTCTTCCTTTGGAATTAAAGAATGGCATTCCTTTTTGGAAGACGGTTTGAAAAGAAAATTTTTCAGCATTTTGTGAGCAGTGGCGGGCATGCTCAGGCAAATTCATTACATTCCGGAGAGTAAGCGCGAGGCACACAACTTATTTGGGGATGTAGCTTTGTTTTAATTGCACTGTATTATGGGAACATTTCATACAGTACTAAATACAGTTGTTTGCATTTTGGAGTTGGTGATTTCTTCATGTTTCAAAGCTGCGAGAGTAAATGGCCTTGTCTGTCTTTGTGCGCAGTCTTTGTGCGCAAGCCCAAAGCTCTAGACAGACTTACACTAGGAAAGTGCAACAGTTTCTCAAAACAGTCAATACGCAGCACAGAGCTGGTATGACTCAGCTACATTACCAGAGTGCTCTCGGTAGAAAGATGACTTCTTTGAAGATGTCATCTTTCAGCCTTGCCCTGTTTTTTATTATGCAGGATTGATCCTGCCTTTCTTAACATGGAAGGAGTACATTTTGTCATTGCTTTTACTTTCTCACGGCCATGTCACAACTTAAACCACTCTGCATTGAGACAGCTTTCTTACACATGAGCTCCAGTTTCTTCCTTCCCCCCGTCCGTGGCCACATTCATGTGTTTTGACTCCTCTGTGGCCCTGGCCTTGTGGCCTGTGGCTTCCTTTGAATGTGTTCCCCCGATACACCTGTCATAACCCTGTGCTGGCACGCGGGTACTGCTCCCTGAGATGACCTTAGGTGCCACCGACCAATATTATCTGGGAAAGGAAGACATCATTAGTAACTAGGTTTGCCAGTCTGGTTGTAATCCCAGGAAAACAGAAAGAGATGAATACAGTGGATGAGGGAGCAGACTGCTGATCCCATTAAGCTGGATTCAGGGAAGCCACAAAACAGAGGCTCCAGTTCTCCATTCCTGACATTGTCGGCCCGGCTGCCCAGCATCCTGGGCAAATATGCCTCCTCTCGCAGAACTGGGGGCCTTGCTGACAATTTAGGGAAATTTGGCAGGTCTAAATGCATCTTCACAGGACTGCTCATAAATCATGGGCCTGCTTTATAAAATGTGCTTTTGCTCAGTGACAGGGCTTACTCTGATTGGAAGTCAAGATTCTTCAGAGATTACAGGCTGTCAAGTCTCTTGTTAACTGGATAGAAGCCTTGGGGGGATTTGTTTTGTTTTGTTTGCACTGCTAGATCTCCAAAGAATGAGGATTAAATAAATTTTCAAGCTCTGAGAATTGTCCCCTTATGACTCCTCTGCCATTCCTACCCCCTTCATAGATGATTCAGCGTGAAAGAATCTGGAAGCAAATGTGCTCAGCACTGAGACCAGTGCCACTTTCTTGTTGAAGAGTGCCATATTCTCAGGGGCTCCTACTTCCCCAAGAACAATGTCATAATTGTGAGCTAGATAGTATTCTGCACAAACAAAAATACACTGATAGATCTCCAAAATAACGTCAAAGTAAAATATTCAATATAAGGGAATTATTGAGAACTCTTCAGAAACAAACTCCTCATTTGTACATGGCTCAGACAGGTCAAGCATCCCTTCTTTAAATGCAGGGGACCAGCAATGTTTTGGATTTCAGATTTTTGGGGGGAGATTTTAGAATACTTGCATATACATAATAAGATATCTTGGGGATGAGACCCCCCCCAAGTCTAAAGACAAACTTCATTTGTATTTCATATATAACTTATAGCCTGAAGGTAAGTTTATACAACATTTTAAATAATGTACATGAAACAAAGTTTATTTACCTTAAACCATCAGAAAGCAAAGGTGTAGAATTTTCTACTGTGACATTCATGTCAGTGCTCAAAATGTTTTGGATTTTTGGATTTCAGATTTTGAATTTTCAGAGTAGGGATGCCCAGCCTGTAGTAGGCGCTTGTTAATGGTTTATTGAGTCAGTGAGTAAATTATTGCATCGAACTGGAGTACTGTTAATTAATGGCTGTTAGAATAATGTATGTATTCCCTAACTTCCCATTTCAGTATTTTTTCTACTACACTTTGTAAATACATCCTTCCCTTAAGCAGTTCTATAGAATAGGTATAAATGCATGTACAATTACACAGGAAGCCTCAATATACCACTAAGTATATACACATACACAATATAATGTAAAAATTGTGACCTCAAATATATTCTAAACCTGATTCATCTGAAACACATGTATACAGATGAAACAATTTGTAATAGCTTTGATGAGTTAGTGTTCCATATTTTTCTTGAAAATTTTCCGTAAGGGAAGCAAGAACTGAACTATAATGAAGGTGCACCATACTCTGCCTATCAAACTATTTAATCAGAACATCTCCTTAATGGAGTTGCTTATCTGTGAACATCCTGCTTCCTTATTCATTTCTATAGACGGATTTCTTATTTTGAAGGGGTGGGAAAGACAAATAAGTATCCCTCTGGGCTGAGACTGATCCAGAGAACTGAGAATGAAGACCGAGTCAAGAATTGTCTCTGCCAACAGCCTAGATTGGTGACCAAGGTTTGGGCTTAATCTATTCCAAGTATTTCTAAATTTGTTATATCATTATTTTTATTTTTAGAGCCACACATCAATAAAAAAAATTGTTTCAACTGTCTTTGCATGCACACACACATTTCCAAATATCCCCAGGGAAGCAGTGTGTAGTAGTCTTCAGTTTAAAAAAAAAAAAAAAAAAAAAAATGAAACTTTACTTGAATTCTAACTTTAAAATTAGATTTGCAGTTTTAGAGTGCTAACATACTTTTAAGGTAGAAATGAACTTTCTGACACTAAAGTGACTACAATTCTGTATGTGTTGAAATGTGTTTCTACTATTTCTAGTGAAATGATGGGTAGTAATAAACTATCCTATGATTGTGCAGCAGGCTTGAATGGCAGCCTCAGGTATCCCTAACTGGCTGAGTTACTAAATCAAATTAGGTAATGAAAGAAAACGTAAGCACAAAAGTGGAAAGAGGCTCCCCAAATTTTGTTTTTATTCAAATGATGCTACAAAACAAATTTCTCTCTTTAGCCAAAGAATAGTTCTTAGGCATTTATTACTCTATAAGCCATTGGAATGGAATGTATCACCCCTGAATTATTTATTATAAACTGTAGAGGAGTTTAGACAACTGTGCTGTCCAAGCAGGTGGCCACTAGTCACATGTGGCTGTTTAAATTAATTAAAATTAAGTGTGTACTAAAGTTCCTCAGCTGATTAGCCACATTTCAAGCTGTCAGTTGGCCCATGTGTTCAGTGGCGCCATATTGACCAGTACAGATTTAGAACATTCTCTACAGTGTAGAAGGCACTGCTGGTAACTCACCAGGGTAGCTGGTGCTCCTGAGAACACTCTCTAGTTGATGGTGGCTTTTTATGGATTCAGGAGGCCTTTTTGGAATTGCATTTTAGTACATCGTGGACAATACTACTTATTATCTTAAACAGTATATAACATTTTATTTTTATTTTTTCTCATGCCAAAATGATTTGCACAATTTCACAAGAGCCTCTAATATCTAAAAGACTTTCTAACTGGTTGCTGTAGCTTGTCAAAATGTCTACAGCTCATGCGGCAGTTCTCAAAACTTCTACAGATTTGGGATCCACTTAGAAAACGTAGCAGACAGTCCTAATCAGCACTTAATACTCCTGAGACTAGATGTGCCGACAAGTGACAAGAAAAAGAAAATATCTGTAAAAAGTATTAAAATTTTCACAGGATACATTTTGTTCTAATATTTAGATATTAGAATGAATACTGACAATATTATTCTCATTTACATTGGTATGCTTTAGTTAGTATTTACTAAAAACTATGCTACTTGGTAATGGCATCATTAGTGTACTCTAAGGTTGTTTTATTAATGAGACATATCCAAGATATAACAAAATTTTTTTGTTTTGTTGTAAACAGGGAGCAGAGAGTGCTCCTGAGACCTTAGAGAAAGGGTTCTTTCTTCTCATTTTGTTCCTGTGGGAAGGGTTTTCAGAAATTTTTGTCAGATGCTTTTCCATCACTTGCCAGCTGTGTTCTGCATGGCTGAGTGTTACTCAGGCCCCGGTTGATAGGGAACCCCAGCAGAGCTTCAGAAGAAAAATTTCTGCAGCTTAGCAGTAATTCTCAGAGCAGCAGCATCTGCCTGCTCTAGGAGATTGTTAGAACTGCAGACTCTGGGGCCCACTCCAGACCCTCCAAATCCAAGTGTCTTCTAGAGCAGTGTTGGCAAACTTTGACCAGCACCATAATCACCTGGGGGAGTGCTTGTTAAAATCTGGATCCCTTGGCCCCTCCCCCAGAGTTAAGGTGGGGTATGATTCTGATTGCTCTGACTGGTCTAGAATGTTTTTTTAATGCTGAGAACATGTTCCACACTGATGCTGCAGCTGCGGGAACAGGAGCCTCCCTTTGAAAACCACTGCTCTAGTAGCAGCTGGGACTCATATTTGGTTGCAAGGTAAAATCACCTGCTGAGCTTCCAAAAACATCTGATAGATGGGTCTCACCTTTAGGGATACTGAATTAAATGGCAATGGTAAGTCATGAGTATTGAGATTCTTTTTTTTTTTTAAAAAAAAATAAAAAAAAAAAGCTCCCCTGGAGATTATAATATACAGCTAGATTCGAGAAGCCCAGTCTATTTAACATATGTTTCATACTTGGAGCTGCCCACTGGGAGAGAAGCAAAATTGCATCAAAGCCGCCCCTCAGTGACTCTGGATGAAGCTGGCCTGTTTCTCTGGGGTTCAGAGTAAGCACACCCACATCTGCAGTGTTCGTCCCCCATCCTCCACACATAAGACCCTCATAGCCTTGAGACTAACTTTAAGAACCATTCCACAAGTATTCCTGGTATCTCTGCCCTGTTCTAGTTGCTGGAGACACATCACTGAACAAACTCATGGAGCTTACATTTTACTTTCACTCTAAACGTTAAAATAATTGCTTTATGGATTGCATGTGTTTGTGTGTATCTGAGAATATTTAAAATATGTACACCATACATAAATACATATGCATACACATACATACACACTGCATAGAGAATGTCTCTCACCAAAGTGTTTACCTCCTATGCCAGGCTGCTCCTAATAGAAGATTTCAATATTGCTCAATTAACTCCCTCAGCTCTGCACGTGAACTTGACATCCCAGATAAAATTTGGAATGGCTGTGTATGTGCAGATGAAAGTCCCCAGTCTTATTTGCCAATTGCTATTCCAAAACGGGTGGAGAGGCATGATTGAAACTTTCAATGGCTAGCATCTGTTCAGTCTTCTCTTCCTTCCCTTCATCTCTCCCGAGTCCTCCTCCCCACCCACTCCTACCCCTCATTTCAAAACCCTCCTTCCCAGCTTCTCTCCAACTCAGTGTACAATCCTACCCCATTTTCACACCGGTAAGCTCCCCCGGGAAAGCCTGGAAGATCTGAGACCTCCTGCCCAGAAATGGTTGACAATGTAGTGTTTTCATTCGAATGCAAATTTGCCTCTGGACCAGATTCAAGGAAAGTGCTTTCCCCTCCAACTGTCTCTCCAGCTCCTCCCCAGCCCTTGTTGTCTTTTGTGTTCTTGTAAATAAATGAGAGGCGACTGGCTTTCAATTTGAAGACACAGCTGCAGGGGGTTCTTAAAGGGAGCTAGAGAGAGAGAAAGATGCTGAAAGACTGGGAGCTCAGTGTTAAAATCTAGAAAAGGGAGGCTTTTTTTCCTGTTCTCATTTCCAATTGCTCTGATTCCTCTAGAATTTTTTTTTTAATGCTGAAAAGACCAAGCGAATTCATTCTGACTTAATATTTTTCCCTCCGTTTAACTTTTCTTTGGCCAAAAAGAAGAATCCACGCGACAATAGCGGCAGAATTAACTGTAAGAAGTATGTTTATTCTTGATGTTCTCCAGATAAGTATGGAACTGGACTATTGTAGGAGGTAGAAAGTGTATCCAATGAAATGACCTGAGGCAAGGGTGGGGAGTGGGGAGCGAAGAAGATTTACTGCTCGAATTTCTCATTAAAACTAACAGATCGTGATCGCGTCCAGGGAGATCATGATTACCCTGTCGGGGGGACTTTAAAAATCTTTAGGTGACTAATGCGATGCTTCTGCTATTCCCGAAATAACTTCGACATGTAAGCGAACACAGGTCTCTCTTGTCAAACGTGACTTCCCTCCAGTAGTCGTCTGGCCTGTGCCAGAGTCGGGACCAGAAACCCGCCCCAGGAGAGGCCAGGGCGCAGGTTCGCGTCCCGCTCCGAGCGCGGCTGGGCTCGCCAAGCTGCCGGGCGCCCGCGGTGTCCCTGGTGTCTCCCTGCTCTCGGGGCCGGGCTGGGCCGGGTGGGCCGGGTTCTTCTCCCTCGCTAAGTGCGCGTGTTCTCTCCTTTCCCGGGCACAGGGCACGACCAGCCGCGCCGGCCACCTGGCGGGGCCCGAGTCCGCGCCGCCGCCGCCGCCGCCGCCGCGGGAGCCGTTCGCGCCCAGCCTGGGTAGCGCTTTCCACCTGCCCGACGCGCCGCCCGCCTCTGCCGCCGCCGCGCTCTACTACTCCAGCTCCACGCTGCCCGCGCCGCCGCGCGGGGGCTCCCCGCTGGCCGCACCCCAGGGCGGCTCGCCCACCAAGCTGCAGCGCGGCGGCTCAGCCCCCGAGGGCGCCACCTACGCCGCACCGCGCGGCTCCTCGCCCAAGCAGTCGCCCAGCCGCCTGGCCAAGTCCTACAGCACCAGCTCGCCCATCAACATCGTCGTGTCCTCGGCCGGCCTGTCCCCAATCCGCGTGACCTCGCCCCCCACCGTGCAGTCCACCATCTCCTCCTCGCCCATCCACCAGCTGAGCTCCACCATCGGCACGTACGCCACCCTGTCGCCCACCAAGCGCCTGGTCCACGCGTCTGAGCAGTACAGCAAGCACTCGCAGGAGCTGTATGCCACGGCCACCCTCCAGAGGCCGGGCAGCCTGGCAGGTAAAGGCTCGCTGCCACCTGGCGCGGCTCACCCGGGCGCGTGGCGGGGACGCGGAGGCCGCAGCCGGGCTCCAGCAGAAGTGAAGCCGGGCGCGCTGTCGGCCAGGTTTGAAGTAGTGGCAGGAGATAGAGAACTCCAGGGTTTCCCTGGAACAAGTTCAGCGTCTTCCCTGCAGTTTGCCAGTGACTGCTGTTTGGGAGTAATGTGTATCTCAGTTTCTAACACCTGCCTCACTCTCTCCTCTCCTCTCCTCTCTTCTCTCTCTGCCCCTCTCGCCATTCTAAAGACTAAATCATGAAAGTAAGACACATTTAGGAAAACATCCCATAGACCTGTTGATGGTATCCAGAAAAAAAGCCAAACAAGTAACAGTTGCAGTATGGACAGGGTCACCTGTAGGTTGTCTGTGTTTTATTGTGGTAAAAGGAAGAGATTTTCCCAAATTAGACATTCAGTTTGCATAGTTTTCAATAGTAGTGGGAAAAGAACCAATAATGAATTGCCTTGAATTATGACTCTTTTGTTTTGGCTTGCATTTATTTAGCTTACATTTATTTTGCTTGCATCTCTGCTAAATTAGTCAGTGGGAAAACTAAAGGACTCTCCTGTACCTGTCATTGGATGTACTTGTGTCCGAACACTTGGGACAGTCAGCAATGATGAAGTCTCTTGAATTTGTACCTGCTTTATTACAGGGAGGGAGGGGCTGGGCTGAGGGGAGAGAAACCTGCTTTCCTCTGCCAATTTAGAGGAGGTGACATTTCTGTGGTCGTTATGCCCGTCAGCAACCAGGCTGAGCTGGTGCTTCTCTGCTGTTAGCACCATATGCTCAGCTTAAACAAGACACCATGATTGAAAGACTAATGTTTCGTCTTCTGAAACACCTGACAACTAACCCGAATTTATTGTGGATTTTTTCCCTTATAGAAGTATTTGGTAATTGTGTCACTCTAGTAACAGATGCTGCGCTCATATGTTTCCTTTCTTGACACAAATAGATGACTGTGAAGATAAACAGGATAAAAAAGGAACTTGTTGCATGCATGAGGCAGGTGGCCAAGGGCTTCTTTAATTCAGCACAGTAATTGTCAGTGTGAACTGGCCTGGCCTAACAGGATGCAGGCTGGGGTGCCGCTGCCTGCAAAATTATGCTAGCTACGTTTACTGAAATGAAAATACTCTCACTCACTGCTTCTCTCTCAAATAGAATTTTTGAGGTAGACAATCATTAGTGCCAACCCAATGTGAGTACCAAGATCTCTATTCTGTAGGGACTCAGGAGTAGCGATCTGCTTGGAAGAGCAGGCGAGTAAACATGTACTGAAACTTCATGCATATGATTTTGTAAAATAAGTTACCAGATCATGTCCAGAAGCGGGAGATGGGAGGAGTTCTTACCAGACTCCATGACGCCCTTAGCCACGCCCACCACTGCAGAGAAGAGGAAACTGATGCACTGGAAGTCCAGGTGGCCTTCTAGAGGCCATTTCGTTTCTTACACGTACCTCATGAAAACAATCACCAGTCTTAGCTTCCAGTTCTTTCTCCCACGGGTGATATGTGTAGACTTTTGGATGTTCTACTCTATCATTTCAGTAGAAATGGAGAGTGTGGCCACGTGGCTGCAGATACCTGTGGAGAGGTTAGGGGAGTGTAAATGGAGCAGAATAGAGCCAACAGCTCCTTCTGTCATTGTCAAGAAGGGGCTGTAAAAGTACTTTGTAAAAATAGCTTATGTTGCCCTTGGGTTGCTCAGGGAAGGTGTAAGGGACAAGCTTGATGCTTCTGAGAGATTAGGAGTATTGGAACTCTGAGACCCCCATGTCTGATTTTGTGTGCTTGGTAGCATTCGAGGCATTGTGAAACTGGGAGCTACTTGGTTTGCTAGTTGAAAGAGTACAGTTAGGTCAATATGGCAAAACAGCTTTTGGAATTTCAGGATTGTGATTTTGGAGATTTGTCACTGATGACCAGGAAGGGTGGATACAGGATAGGTGGTGGCTTTCACTAATTCATCATTCTTTCTCTCTCTCTCTATATATATATTTAAAGACAGAGTATCACTCTGTTGCCCAGGCTGGAGTGCAGTGGTGCGATCTCAGCTCACTGACACCTCCACTTTCTGGATTCAAGTGATTTTCCTGCCTCACTCTCTTGAGTAGCTGGGATTACAGGCACCCTGCCCCCACACCTGGCTAAGTTTTGTATGTTTTGTAGAGACGGTTTCACCATGTTGGCCAGGCTGGTCTCAAACTCCTGGCCTCAAGTGATCTGCTCACCTCAGCCTCCCAAAGTGCTGGGATTACAGGCCTTAGCCACCGCACCTGGCCACCTTCTATAATTACTTTTAAGTACCTTTTATGTACTGCCACTGACTTAGATCTCAGGGATAAAATACCAGCCAAAATCCCTGGCCTTGTTTCAAATGAGGAAGATAGAAAATCATCAAAATACTTTTGATAGATGGCCAGGAAAGTGACTTTTTAATGTATAATTTGCAACTTTTATTTTAGATTCAAGGGTACCTCTGTGGGTTTGTGAGCTGGGTATATTGCATGATGCTGAGGTTTGGGGTACAGTTGATCCTGTCACCCAGGTACTTAGCATAGTACCCAATAGTTTGCTTTTAGATTCCAGTGGTGCCATTAGTTAGTACACAGTACTTACACAGAAGGTAACTTTGAATCTGTCCTGAAGTAGGTGAGTGAGCTAGCCCTACGGCCATCTGGGCAGAAGGTATTCTAAACAGAAGGAACAGCAAGTTCAAGGGCTTGGAAATGGGGGTATGTCTGATATGTTTGCTGAATAGCAAGGAGATCATGGGGGCTAATCAGAGAGAACAAGGGCAAACACGTGACTTGAGGTCAGCAGTGTGGGAGTAGACGGCCAGGTCAGAGAGGCCTTACAGGTCTTGTGGAGAACTTGATGCTGGCTTTGATAAACCCATGGGCACCACTGAGGATTTGAGCAGAGGAGTAATGCATTCTGATGTAGTTTGTAGCAGGGTCACTTAGGCTGCTATTTGGAGAATAGGCTGTCAAGATCAAAGGCAGAAGCAAGAATGTCAGTTGAGAGGTGATTACAGTAATTTAAGCAAGAGGTGATTATTGTTTGGGTCAAGATGGTAGCATTGGAGGTTATGGAAGACAATGTATTAGAGTTCTGGATGTATATATAAGCTATAGCCACTGAGATTTTCTCATGCACTAGGTGGTGATGGTAAGAGAAAGAGAACTCGAGATACCACCCACCCAGCAACCAGAAGAATGGAGTCACCATCGATTGAGATGGAGTGGGCTGCAGGGGGACCAGGTGGTCTGAGAATAGTTCTGGTAAATGCTAAGATCTTCATTTGGCATAGGTGATATCTGTCAGAATCAAAGGGCACATAGCCAATAGAAAGTTGGATATATGGACGTTAGGGTTTTTTCAAGTTTTTCTTGTTTCGCAAGAAAACATTTCCAGAAATTAGAAGTTGTATCTGAGGGTTTCAGGTCACTGATTATAGTGGGCATGTGGTAAGGAAACACACATTCACAGTTTGCACTTCTGATGGCCAAGACTTAGAATGTCTGACCAGAAATTTCAGAGTTCTGACTCTCTGGGAAAACACCACAATTCAGATTCAACCTAAAGAGTGTAACTTCTCACATGTTAAGTCATCACAACCCAAAGATCCCCGGATAGTTTTTAAAATTTATTTTCTTTTATTAAAAAAAAACAGTTGTATCTGCTTTTATCATATAGAGCTACTTGAGTGGAAACCCAGCTCTGCCTTGGTGGAGCTCTCTAAGGCTGGGAGGCTCGTGGTTCACCAGCTTGAAATTATTCCCTGATAAAAGGGATCATATTCCCTGATAAAAGGGATTGTATCTATTCATGTACTTTTGCACATAAATAAGGTAACACAGGTAAAGTACTAGCATGTTTTCTGGCACGACAGAAGTTAACTCATATTATTTGTTAATACCTACCATAGTACCTTAAGTGTGTAAGGAAGAAGTCATCCACCTTTGCTTCAGACACAGAGCAGGCTTATTGAATCCCAAAACATTTCATTGTCTGTGTTGGGCATATGCAGATAAGTGAGGCGTAACCCCTGGTTTCGAGAGACCTAGTTTCAGAACGAACACAGGAATGGGCAGTTTTAAACCCAGTACAGAGTGAGACAGAAGCTAGTTTTACTATGGGAGTATCCTAGCGGAGCATCTTGCAGTGGGGTTAAGTGTGTGCCCGGCATGCTTCCTTGATGAGGTGGTACCAGAGCAAAGCTGTAAAGGAGGAGCTAGAAAGAAACAGTAGCCCGAACAAAGTCAGAGTTGAGAAGGTGTGTGGGGGCTGTGGTGGGAAGGAGAAGACAACTGGCAGCTCAGTTAGAAAGTCTGACCGGAAATTTCAGAGTTCTGAATCTCTGGGAAAACATGGAGAGTCAGAGTTTCTGGAGCAAAGACAGAGCGGTGGGGGGTGGTGAGAAGTGAAGGCGCAGAGGGAGATAGGGCTGTTGCATCCCACGGTAGTGGACTTAGAAATTTATCTTTCCAGCAGACAATTGACATGGTCATGTTTGGTTGGTAGAAACTTTCTTCTGGGAAGTGTGTGGAGGCCGAAATTACAAAGAAAGAAATGGCCAGGGAATCACATTGGAAGCCAGTGAAAGAGTCCTTCACTGCTTCTTAAAACTCCCATTTGTTTTGAAATGGGACAATACAAAAATTATCATTTATAAATTTGAGAAAAAAGGCTAGATCAGTGATAGAACCTACTTTTTATATTTTTTCCTGATCCAAGGTTTGCTTTATTTTTTTATAAATGAAGAGTTAAATGTATTATTTTAATAAATCTCATGTCTCCAGCAACTCAATGAGGCAGGCATGATTTTTACCCCCATTTTGCAGATTTGAAAACTGAGGCTTATGGATGATAACATCTTTGCCTAAAGTTACTTGTCTAGAAATGACAGGGATGTGATTTGAACATAGGTTACTTTCACTCCAGAATCTCTGTAGCCTTAAATGTAAGTGATACATAGTTAAAGGTAGTATATTTTTGTGTCAGTGGAGAGAAATACAAAGGATGTAGAAATGCAATATAAGTTTTCAGCTTATTTAAGTGACTAATGATTTTAAAGAAAGTAATAATAACATCTAAAAAAAATTGTCCAAATCCTGTTGAATGTGTGAATGTGACTTCACCAATACCAATTTTTGTTCACTTTTACAAAGAAAAAAACATAATCCTTTCACTTTCGGGATTTATAGCTAAATTAATCCTGTTTTGAAAAGAAATATGAGTTGTAAATATGCATTAATGTCAAACATCAAAAGCTTATGTTGAGGTAAAATTTACATGAATGAATTGGAGACTCTGAACCAATGATCTGAATGAAAATTGACCTAATATGGAGAGGAATTTGGTAAGGCTTGTCTAGCTTGTCCCCAGTCAAATGGACATAAAACTCAGTATTTAGAGTGGATCGTGCACTATAAATGCTGAATCTTGACTGTTTAGAGATTTCAGATCCATTCCCTGACTGGTCAAGGCTTCCAGGTACCCCTTATATAAGGAAGAAAAAGGAAAAAAGCCTAATCATAGATGAAAGCTTTGCTGTCTCTGCAGTCAGGTTCTCAAAGGAAACGTGAAGTCTACTCGGGTCATGAACCAGTTTGTTTAGTCCACAGCTCCTGGGATGGGATCAAAATGCAACATGTGATCTGGCTCCTGCTGCTCCTTTCAATTCATTTCCGAAAGCGAATCTTCCCCTGCCGTCCACAAGCCTTGAGCAGTTCTCATGAACATTCTGCTCACTCTAATGCTAGATATTTAGATTTTCCCACCATCACTTAAAGTTAAAAAAAAATTCCATTGTACATTTACTAATTAGAATATGATCAACCTGTGATATCAATCAACTTTTCAAAGGTGGTTAAGGCTGACTTGCTCTCAACTGGAGCTTCTGGGGTTCATCCAAACTAGACCTAACTGGGGCACTGTCCCAACCACAGGGAGTCATTGCCTTCCCTGCTGGCCATGCCCTTGGGCTCCAGCCACTTCTTCATAAGCTCTTGTGCTAGGAACCCTGTCCCGTCCTGGCCATCTTTAGAATCAATGTAATGTGAGTCTCCCTTTTGCCTAGTGCATTCTGGCATCCTACACCCCAACACACTTGGGGAGTGCAGGCTGATTCTCACACACCAACCATCTCCTGCTCCCACCAACACAATGGTTATTCAGCCAGCCACTTACCCTCTGGAATTCTGAGACCCCTTAATATAGTAGGGAATCCACATCTGAGTGGCTTTGTACAAGCTCATCTCTCTGGAATTCCCAGGAATGCAGACAGGAAACCTCTTCAGCAAACCTTCCATCCTCTGTACATGCCAAGCCCAGTCTAAGAGCATTCATCTGCCCACAGGTCCAGAACTCACAGAGCTGGCAATCAAACATTTCTTTTGTAAATTCATTTCATATAGCACCTGTATTGCACTTGCCTTCGTATCTGATTTCTATCCAACTGACATCCAGGTGAAACTGAAGTGGGAAGAGTGCAATTTTAATACTCCCATATGGCAAGTTAGTGGCTAAGCCTGGAACTAAGAGTTGGGATTGCTGTGGCCCAAAAGGTCTTCCTGGTGTCTTTCATTTTTTGTTTGATTCACAGAAATTAACACCCACCCTTCTTTACCTACCTCATAGCAGCCTTGTAAATTAAATGGGGGTAAACAGAACCTTTTTTCATTCTTTTGTAGGAAAGTGGCCTCTTTATGTAGAATTCTATGAAAACTTTTCTAATATTATTGATATATGATTTTGATTATGCTCTGAGAAAATGTACACTAAAAAAACGAAAACTACCCAAGAGAATTGTTCAAGACAGGATCCTCTGCCCACTCATTTGTTTCCCTTATTTCCCAGACACCTCAAAAAATAAAAGTACAGGAAAACAATAGGGAATGATAGAAAGTAGGATGATAAGCAATTAAAATATGGGAATAGTGTCTTTTGAGAATGAGCTCTGTCAGGACTTTGGACGTGGACTGGACTGGCTGTCTTCTGTGAATTCCTGGACAGGGCCAAGGGTCAGAGCTGAGCTTGAAGAGTGGGGCTAGGGAGAGATGGGCTGAAGATGAACAGATTAATTGGAAGTCAGTGTTCAAGACAGTTCTAAGTTGGCAACCCCTGACAAACATCTCTCTCTCCTACCAAAATGGTGACCCTGTAGCCAGTGCTTACTCAAAGAGGTGTGCTCTTGAAGAAACTTCTAGACTTCCATTATAGTTGCTGGTTTACACAAGATAAAGTTCATTTAGTGCAGGCATATGGAGTGGTGAGGAGGTTGGGACTGCTACCTCAACCCCCATCACTCATTCTGAAGGAAGACTGCCAGTCTGAATGCCCTGCCTTCCCCTCGAGAAATTCTAACTCAAGAATGCACAGTGGAAAATGCTTCCCTTGACACTGCGGAAAGAAGCTGCCACTGGGTTTTTCTTTCTCAAATATGATAAATTATCGAAGATTACTGAGGAATTGGAAAGAATTAGTGGCATGAAAAAGAGAGACCAAAATAGAAAATTGATGTAGAAAAGGGAAGTCAGTATTTATTTCTCTTTAGAATAAGAAACACACACACAAAGGCATTCATCATTCAGGTCTTAAGCTCAGCTGGTTAGAAGCAGATAATGCCACAGTTTTTTCCATGGCTGAGGCAGTGTCTTAGTCTGTTTAGGTTGCTGTAAAAAATATCATAAATTGTATGACTTATAAACAACAGAGATTTATTTCTCATAGTTCTGGAGACTGGAAAGTCCAAAATCAAGGTGCTGACAGATTCATTGTCCCGTGAGGACCTATTTTTTTGGCTCATTGATGGCACCTTCTTGCTATGTCTTCACCTGGTTCTCCTTGGGGTATAAGGGCACTAATCCCATTCATGATGGTTCCACCCTCATGACCTAATCACCTCCCAGAGGCCCCACCTCCTAACACCATCACATTGGGTGTTAGCTTTCAACCTAAGAATTGGGGGGCGGAGAGAGCACAAACATTTAGACCCTAGTAGTCAGTTACTTTGTTGTTATTCACATAACCAAAAACAGCCTCCCCTCTCCCAACTTGGTAGGTTTTTTCAGATACCTAGTATTTATTGTATGTAGTCAAAACAGATTGACTTTCTGTACTAGAAAGCATCACTAACATCACTAGGGTACCAAACCAGTTGGTTGTTTAACAGCATATTTCCTGGAAAATGACACTATTTTTAAAAGGAGGTGGGAGAATTTTAGCTATAGATTGGTTTCATCAATTGTGTCTTGTCTTAGAAAATTAATGTTTTAAGGAATATGACTGCTATTCAAATGATCATTATACATATATAACCCAGTAATCAGTTGAACTTTAAAATAGAAATGTACATACACACATATTAAAGCTTTTGAGAGGAAAAGGATCAAAGGAAAATTTTAGTCCTCCTTAGAACTATTTATTGCACAACAGAATTCCTCTCTTCTCCAACTCGTTTTATATATGCTGAAATTATGTTGAATAAAATAATAAAAATTAATAAAATGTTGATATAGAGAGGTTATAAAATGTCAGTACAGAGAATTACTAATCTGTGAAGCTGTTTATTTGTCATTTCCTCCCTATAAATTATGTGGAGAGTTAGGGTATCTTTTTCTTCAGGAGTTATGACAGAGGCCACTCTATGAGTATTGGTGAAAGAGATAAAGCAGTAGAAAAAAATGATATAGGGAGAATACATTTTAAGTTTGCATTTTAGGGCTGGGCACTGTAGCTCATGCCTGTAATCCCAGCACTTTGGGAGGCTGAGGCGGGCGGATCACTAGGTCAGGAGATCGAGACCATCCTGGCCAACATGATGAAACCCCGTCTCTACTAAAATACAAAAAAAATTAGCCGGGCATGGTGGCACGCGCCTGTAGTCACAGCTACTCAGGAGGCTGAAGCAGGAGGATTTCTTGAACCTGGGTGGTGGAGGATGCTGTGAGCTGAGATCATGCCACTGCACTCTAGCCTAGGGGACAGAGCAAGACTCGGTCTCAAAAAAAAAGTTTGCATTTTAGAAGCTAAATGTCTAGTTGTTTAAAGGGAGTTTGTGCAGTCTACCTATGTCCCATCTTAGGCAATCTGAGGAAGAAGGCCTCTGTTGAGGATGTTGAGATGTAAAACATCTTAGTTCACATGTTTATCCAAATATTTCAACCCATTTAAAAGACAGCCACATGTTTAATTTTACTCCTGCCTGTTAAGCCTTATCCTTGTTCGTACCTTGAGAAGTTCATCTGTACCCCTTTGAGGGACAGAAGCCGCATAATCAAAAATGAACACTTAGCTTAGTTGCCACAGCAGTCAGCTCTCATAGCAGAATGGAGGCTTCTGGTCTCCCTGAAGCTTCAGCCCACAGGTCTGGCCTGCTTTGCATCTCGATGTAACAAAAAAGTAAAAGGTAGATTGAGATCACCTTGTTCTGGATTCTTTCCATGGAAATATTCATAATGATCCATAATAATGAGGTCTGGAAGCCAGACTCCAGATGCACTGTGGGAGTATTGCACTGATGGGGTATTGAGACGCAGCTGTCGAGAAATAAAATGCCACTCATTGAATTTTATCCCCCTCATTGATAAAGAAGAGTATCTGTGTGAATATGGCCATTAAATACTCTGGTAAGTGACTAATTAATGAAGTACCAAATCATAGATTGCTCTGCATCTGTAGTTAATCAGGACACTCAGAAGATTGCGGTGATGAAGACTCTGGGCCCGCTCCTCCCAGTATCTGCCAAAAGCTACTCCCAGGGAGGAGAGTTGGTTTGAAGCAAATTTTAAATACGAGGCTCCTCCCAGGCAAAAATTAACCTTCATAGATTAATTTTCTTTACATGCTTATTCCAAAAACTTTTGTTACAAGTCTGAGGTCAAATTATGTTGCCCTTCTGTACAAAGATACTACAAAATTTCTATCACTCCATAATTTCTTATTCTATCTGGTCTCAGCTGAGATGGGCTTGGGTGCCTAGGTAGAGTCTTTCTAAGGGTCTTTTCCCTAGTCGTGACTGTCTTTCACTTGAAGGGTAGTGGTTACAGCAATTCTTTTTAGCAAGAGTTCACAAGACACACATGATTGTCACAGCACTGACCCCACCCTCCTCAGACACCACACTTGATCCAGCCCAGAGACCTGCAGGAGGGAAGGGAAAAGACAGAGGCAGGAAATGTCCTGCCATCTATGCCTGGCCACAACCTGTGACCTCGCAGGGACTTCTCAGCAGGAGGCGTGCTAGAGGCATGCCCCTAAGTGTAGCATGCTAGGGGCAAAAAACATCCACTATTTTCAAAGGTATCTGCAAACTTCTGAAACTAGAGCTTCGTCTAAGAAGAGGTTCCTTCCTTCCCTCACTTTCAGGAATGGATATTTCTGGGGATATTCTGAAGCTGCAGCCTTAATGGGTCTGCTGAGGACCAAATGTTGATGCATGCTCCTCAAGATCCAACATCTAGCTCAAATCTACTGGTTTGACCCCCAGCCATCCAGAGCTTGGATGCTTCTTGGAGACACCTGGAGAATGTTTGAGCTATTCCATTCCCTGGGCCTGTCCCCTGAGGTCCTGGTCTGGAGTGCACCCACAGCACTGCTCCTCTTTAAAAGGTCTCCAAGACAAATGCCCTGTGTGTTCTTTCAGGGTTGAGAAGCCCTGAGCTACCCTTACATATGTGTGAACTGTGGCAATGTAGGGATCCTAGGTACTTGCCTCTCCAGAATCACCCAAAAAACATCATAATCAGCAAAAATGTTGCAGCGCACCCATGTTTAAAAAATCCACCCTGAGCCAGACATGGTGGTCTGTCCCCTGTCGTCCCAGCTACTGGAAGGACTGAAGTGTGAGGGTCACTTGAGCTCAAGAATTTGAGACCAGCTTGGACAACGTAGTGAGACCCTGTCTTAAAAAACGGTCCACCCTAAAGATGGAAAGATGCTCTTTCCCCACTAGAAGTGACTCTTGCCCCAAATATCCTGCCCATTAAGGCCTTCAAAGGCCCCTGGTGTGGGGCCCAGCCAACTGTAGCTAAGATCAGTCACTCTGCAGCAGCTGAGAGATGGTCACAGTTGTCATGTCCAGCACAGCTTGTGCCTGCAGAGCCCAGGCTGATGAGTGCCTGCATTGCCAGTGTCTAGCTATACTGTTGACCTGTGCCTTTTTTGAAGCCACTTGTGTTTGCCTAACAAAGCAGGGGTGCTGGGCACAGTGGATCACACCTGTAATCCTAGCACTTAGGCAGAAGAGACCATGGCATTGATGGTCTGTCTCTGGGGCTCCTAGTGACCAGGTACGTATTCACAGCTAGGCAAATACATCCTGGCTTCTCAAAGGGTGGTCTGTGGACCAGCAGCACCAGCATTGCCTGAAAACTTCCTAGAAATGAAGAACCTCAGGCCCTTCCTCAAACCCACTGAGCCAGAACCTGCATGCCAATTAGGGAATCCATATGCATGTGGCATTTTGAGAAACACCAGAATACATGGCTAGTAAATTTGGTGCTACTTTCTGCTTCCCATGAGACAGGAAACCCAAAACAGAAATTGGTTACAGGTGTCCAACCATCCCTGCGTACCTCATATGTTTCGCTGTTACCAATTCTGCCTTAACCATAGGTTCCTACCAGCTCTTCGTTAAGTTGAAGCCCTGCATGAGGTATGGGGTATGACACTCCTTCCATTTCACTGGCGAGGAAGAACAACCTTCCATTGAAAGAAAAAATGCAAAGCTTGATACAGGACCCCACATTACTCATTATACTCCGTTACCACTATCATTATGTTCCAGATGCCTGCCTGTCACGAAAAGGACTGAACAAAAGAAGCCTGTTTTCCTAAGAGTTTGGGAATAAATGCTTGTGGTTAGAAAGAAAGTACAAGAACAAGAGGCATATACTTTTACAGGGATGAGATCACAGGGCACACTTACCATGATGTCCTGACCGGTGATTTTGGCTTTTCAATTATTTTTGCTGGAAAGTATTTGAGTCCCAATAGTTTGCAGTATTCATTTTGTGAAAGGTGCGCTGAGGTTTTATCATGACAGTAAATTGTATTGGGAAACCTCATCAGGAAAGTTACAGGAACAAATTCTGTGTTTTGTATGCTGCCAGAGACTGCATAATATTCAAGTTATTAGTGATAGCAGCAAAACTGTACTAAGTTAGTATAATATATGAAAATCTAACATTTATGAAATAAGATGAAATAGGGCATTTTTTTCTTGCCAAAAACAGACTTATAATAGAAACATTTTACATTATCAGCTGGCCTGTTACACTGAAATTATTAGGTTTCAGTGCAATTTTATCTTTGAAATCATGTGAATTAACAATGTTCCTTCCAAACATAAGACTGAAATATGACTCTTAACCTATATGAGAAATGTGGCCTTACATCTTTACGTTTATAACAACATGAGATGTCAAATGAATCACAACAAATTAGTGATCATTTGCAAATGAAATTTAGTTGATAGACTTGATTCAGAATGCATAGGGAATATTTTGGGGTCCTTTAAATAGCAAATTTAATTTTTGAATTAACATAGGAGTAGGAAGCAGATTTTGAAATTTTGAGTCAAAAGCAAAAGTCAAGAATAAAGACAATCTTAGTAAACAGAGTTCAGAAGGAAAAATGTGAATGTGTGCAATTCCTTATGTATACTCCCAAAGCACCATCTGAAGCACACTTTTCTTAATGTGCCTCCTTTGAGCTAAGTTTTATCATCATGAGGTATTCCTCAGATCTAAGAATAATATTTGCACCTCTCAACAATATACCTCGTACACATTTCTGAGATAATGATAACCAAAGTTATGTTAGTTTTTATATATCTCGAAGTGTTTCTATGCCGATATCACTTTTTCCCCCTGGAGTTTCATGATAACAGGCATCAAGTCAAACATTTTAAGAGGTTCAAAGTCCAGAAAACAGCTATTTCAAAGCCATCAACTATCACAGAGTACAGGCTGACTGCCTGCAAAGGCCATGTTGCCTAGCGATGCTGACCTATCATCATGGAAATACCCTTAAAATCGGGGCGTCCACAAAGGAACAACAGCAGTGCAAATTTGCAAGGGAAAAATCAATGTCTAGCCAAACCGCACCCTTCACTGTAGAAGTTACCTTTTACCCTTCAAAGTTGTAGTTTCATTAATAATTATCAATGCATTAACTGATTGCACAGTTTTTAAAAGCCTCAATTCTTAGATTCTGTTTTGGACTTTTCTTCATATCGAGACATTTACCTTTTTCTCCACATGAGAACACTTTATCTCAATAGTTCACAAACACATTCAGGCTGCTCACTGTGGCCATGTGAATGCTAGATCATTTCGACCCTTCTTTTTTTTCTTCCGTTTCTTTGCAAATGAGCATTTGAAACTGGGTGCCAAATTTGAAGAGACCAGTTAAATGGCAGTATGTCCTTATAAACTATATTGATACTGCAAAATGAAAACATGCAAAAATATATTTTTTTTGTAAAGGCAAGTGAATTTGCATTAAATTAGAGAGTCACAGATTATAGAGTATATAAATAAAATAATATGAATGGACTGCAATAAAAGAAAACAGCATGGACCTGTTTTATTAATGTAGTAAACTAATTGGCATAACCAGTATTAGTGGAATTGTTTGAATAAAGCAACAAATGATAAATGGAAGGCGTAACACATTAGATGCTTATTTTTTAAAAATAAATACGCCGATCTCCTCTTTTTCTCCTTTATTTGGGACAGGATGGCTCACAGTGTGATCCCTGCATTAGAAGCAGGAGGCTTGAGGGTGCCCATTAAAATGTGATGCATCTTACCTGGCTGACCTAATCATTCTCTCTTGGGGGTTGTATTCGAAATCAGCATTTTCAGCAATTTTTCTAGATAATTCTTTGAGGAGTAAACGAAGATTTTAGAATTAATCCTATTCTAAGGAATGAAAACTCCAGGGCAAAAAACAAAAAATCCAAAATAGTTGGAGCTGAATTTTCAGCTATGCAGTTCTCACAAGGTTATATGATCTCCCACTGACTGCTGCAAATCCTTCTGATAAAAATGTAGTTGCTGTGATTTTGAAATTTTGAGTTAAAAAAATCCTTTCATTCGTACAATCAGTTATAGTATGAACTCATAAAGAGTTCACATACTTACTGGTATTTCTTTTAAAGACAGCATAGTTTCAGTACACATAAAATCACTTCTCTGTATATTCTGAAATCCTGGAGAGGCCCTTTGTGTCTGCTGCTGGTTCCCTCCGCTGGAGAACCATACAGCTCTTCCTCCAGTGAGACTCATTCTCCCACTGTCTGCAGCTCTCTGCTAAAAGGTCAGATGCTCAGAAAGAACTTCTTGATCTCCCTAGCCAAACACTACAACCTCCTGACACTTTGTCTCTTTTCTCACTGCCCTGCCTCGTTTTTCTTCAACACCTTTACCTCCATCCTCCTGCATGTAATACTTATTTTCAAAGCCAGGGACCTTGTCTGTCTTGAGCACTAGGACATCCTCAACTCCTGGAGGTTCCTAGGCATTCAGTGGATGTGTTGAATGAATATGTTTATAGATCCATAGGGATTAACTAGTACCTATAAACGATAGATGTAAAATCTAGTACGTAGAAATTCAGTTGCAAATCATTCTAAAAATGATAAATACATTGTTTTGCTGGCCAAATGAAAACAGCCTTGTTGACCCAAGGAAAACATGGTGTGGAACAGGAACAGGAAAGGCACAAGGCGGTGAGCCATATGTAGCCCTTTCAGCCTTGTCACTATTTTCCGTGTCAAGAACTCCCTGCAATCTGTCACTGGCTTCCTACTGAATTAGCAGATATTTATTATTTTCAATTTGGAGATTTAATTTATGTCCTATCCCTGTCTAAAAAGGATGCCACCTTTTTGCAGTCATTTCACTGTTTTCTTTCCTCATGAACTTCATTCATTCCTGCATTTTTTGCAGTTATCCATTAGAAAGCACACATATTTTTAAGAGAAGATAAAACTGTAATATTCACATTTTGCAATAATACATAAAATTATCAGAAAAATGGTTGTTATTTAGATTTTTTCAAATTGAAATCTTCGTGTTGTTTTTGAAATTTGGACAGTTTATGGTGAGAGGTTTTCAACTATTTTGTCAAATCAAAAGATGTATTTGCATGAGATGATATAATTTATTGATTCAAAGATTCAGTGGCCTGAGAACACCTATTTGATGTTGCTTTATCCATTGCACAGCACTTTCCCACATAGTCTCTCTCATCCTGATCCTCCAACAATACCATTTTGTACTAATGCATATATTATTATCTCTGTTTTTATACTTGAGGAAAGTGGGGATCAAAGAGTATGGTGAGTTTCCTTAGTTTATTCAGCTGGTTAGGGACAGACCTGGGACAGAATTCGTATATTCTTATTTCAAGTTCTTTGGGCAAAAGTCACACAAGAAACAACAGTAAAATTATTACTTTAGATATGATTTCTGTTTACCTCCAGCTATTGACTACTAACACCCCAAGGCCACCTTTCACGTGTAGAATTTGAGGCTGAGCCATGTTGTCACATTTCCTTATACTAGTTATACATGGAAATGAGAGCCAAGGAATAAAGGTGTCAACATAGAAGCAGGGGATGTGTGGGGTCTTGTGCCCCTCATTCTCCAGTGGTCCCTTCTGCCCACCTCTCCGGGTCTCTAGAATCCATACCTACCCCCTTGCCACAGGACTGAACCCTTCCCTCTCTCTCCCCTGACACCAACCCCACAGCCAAGTGATCAGTAGTCATGCAGGTTCTGAGCTGTTCAAGCATCCATTCAGTTCACCTGTAGCTGCAGTGAAGAGGAGATGGCTCTGAGGTTCCATGACAGGACACATGGTAGTTCTTATACAGCAAATGCCTCAGGCCTAGTCCTAGATCAGCTTGAAAGCCTTTCCCAGTTTTTGGGGACTCTCCAAACCTGTAGGAGCAGCAGCCTGCACAGAATATATGTCGGGAAATTCCAATACCCTTTATTCCTCCTGCCTCATGAAATCTTCCTTAGCTTGTAAGCCCAGCACCCATGTTTCAGCTGTGAGTCTTCAAGCTCATTTTCAAACACATTGTATATGAAAAGTTGCCAATGCCTGAGCTCTCTAGACTCCAGTTTTGTCCTGTGAAGAGAAGAAACAGGAAGAGCAAAACCACATTATAAAATTGAAATATTAATGCTGGATGATGTAGGAATTGTTGCAGTAATTGATCATGACATGCTTTATAGACACAGGTATTATTATTATTATATGACATTATGTCTATCATGGCACGGGAAACCATCAGGGCAGTTGGTCTGGTCTGTGGATCTGCATCCCCTTTTCTGTTTGGCTCATCCATGTTTAGGTTGCACTCTGCACCCTGCAGGGTCTTGGCCAAGGCCAGGTTCCCAGAATTGTTCTCCACCAACATAATTGGCAAGAACATTTGGCCTTGGCATCTATAGCATTTTAGACAAAGTTGAGTTTTCTCCAGCATTTTTTCTTGTTATGAGAACAGAGTTCCAGTCCCTAGCAGAGATGTAAATGCTCATGAATGGTGTTTTGAGTCTAGTGTTGATGCTTGAGATTCACTGTCAAGTAGACCATAATGATGAAAGAGAATTACTATTAAACAAAAGTATATTTTATTTGAATCAGCAAATATATATACCATCTAATGACATTTTGTGGCAGATTCCCAGAAAAGTTTGTGTGAGAATTTTTTCTTGAAATTGCCCCAAATAAAATAGGCCTTGTTAGTATGGATCCGACTTGTTCTTTCTTGAACAAGGGTGGTAGAACACATGAATTCCAGCTGTGACATCTTGAACCTTTGTTTCCTTGACTCTTTTCTTTCCCCTACTTCTCTGTGTCTCTCTTGCAACTGTGCCCACACTCGAGCAATTGAAACTTTATCACAGTGGGTAAAAGGAAGAGTAAATAATGTTCTTTTTAAAATGCCTTATCTGATTCAGAACTATGCATAATGCTTAAGTATGCAACTGTATTTTGTACAAGTGTTTACATAGAGAAACACTATGAGCTTATACTCAGAGCACTCTAGTATGTGAAAAAGTATAGTATCCTATTCAGATAGTTAATTTTATTATTGTATTTGTATTAAAGTCAGCATATCAAATGTCTGATATTTACATAGGTAGACTTTACCTTAGATTCTTCCTCCTTGCCTGGCACCCTTGGTCATTAATTTGGCTAATGGTACTAATGAAAATTTCTGAATGCAAAGTAAATGCATGTAAAAAGAGGATTTTTACACATACCCTGAGACCATGCCATACCTTAATAGTTCAGCAGATCCTCTCATCGGTCATCATTTGATGTTTTTTGAGGCTTAGAATAAAGGAATAGTGATAAATTCACAACTCTAAATGTACCAGTGATTGATAACTTTTACTTATCTCTACTTTTGGATGTGATGACTGTTTTTTTTTTTGTTTGTTTTTTTAGTTTTACACTTTTAAATCCTTAGCAATATTTTCAGAACCTTCAGGAATAAGAATTGACAACAGGAACTCAAAACATATTGTACTTAAATATATTCCTGGAAAATATAATCTTGAGATAATATTCAGAGTGATGTTGGCATTTGATAAATCAGATGCAATGAACCTAATTATGCAAAATAGTTATTTTGAGTCTATCATTCATCGGAGCACTATCTAAATTAAAATTTATTTAATCACCAGGAAAGAGAAAGGTAAGGAACTTGCCTGCCCTATCCCTTTCCCCTCCTCAGAATACTCAGTGCTTTTTATTAACACTGAATTCATGGCGTTCTCAGCACCGCCCCAATTATTCAGAAATACTGTTTTCTGTGTACTTAAATTTAAAGTAGTCCATGTTAAATGTACCAGTAAAACATTTTTCTCTTGGCAATTTCACACCTTTACAATGGCTTTTTTTCTCAAATATTCTCGACAAGAATATTACAATTTTGGCTTTATATGTTCCTGATGAAACAGATGTAACATTGAGCATTTGAAGACTTTGGTTTAAAATGGTCCCTGAGGAAGGCAAAATGGAAGTAGAGCTGTTCACAGACGTGGCCAAGATGAAGGAATCCCAGCACCCTGGAGTGTTAGACTGGAATGGAGAGGCTGAACTAGGGCTGCTGAAAGGCAGTTGCCAGTTAAATCCCAACGTGCCACGTGGGGATTAGTTGTAGGATGTAGCTGAAGGCTCATTCCCAGAATCAGCCGTCGTCTCCTTTGGTTCTTGTCTGTGTTCTGTATTCACGATGGAAGATGCCACTTCTCCCTGATGCTCCGAGGCCATCTCATTGCCCCAGTGCAAATGATTTCCTTGACATTTCTGCTCCAGTGGTTCTGAATGTACCTCAGATAAAATACTGGCTCTCAATCAAGGTCCTCTTTCCTGTCTATCCAGCCAACCTCTTCAGCCTCATGAAAGTCTGTTTCCTGATGTGCAGAGGCTTCCTTTCTTCACATTCTCACAGTTCTCTGGTCCAGAGCATTGCCTCACATCAACACCTCTTCCCATACCGTGCAATGAAGTGACACAAATAAGGATTTATAAATGCTACAAAGCAAAGTGATGTGTAGCCCCAATGTATACATCAAACCAGTTAGTGACAATCATTCCTGCCTTTTTCAGAGGGAGGCAGACTAAATGTAAATGCTTCAATGTAGAGGGTCAGAGTAAAGGAAACTATAACTTGAAAACCTTTTACTTTAATATCTGCTTCTTTCAGGGACTTAGGCCATTGTAAGTTCAAACATTTTGGTTTATCCATTTCCCAGGGAAAAACTGCTGATGGGAACAAAGTCTAGTTCACTTTTTAGGAACAACATCAAGACGGCTTTGCCATTGTAGCTCATCATTTAAAATGATTTCTATTGTGTAATTTAAGGTGCAAGGACTATGGGATAATATGAGATTTTTAGGATTGACTGCCTACCTGATTCCTTTAGTGAAGAACCTAGCTACATCCGTTACGTTTTGAGAAAAGACATTTCACTGGTCTTGTTCTGTGTGGGTTTATCCCAGAAACATTATTATTCTTAGAGTGAGATCATGTTTGGTAGCAAAACCAGCCAGCTGGGTGATGCCGATAAGCTGATTAGATTGACATAGTGCTGCTATTTCGTGTTACTCATTTGGTTTTCTGAGGATTTCAACAATTTTGTCCCAAAAATTTGAATGTGTCTTTGATTAAACAAGTTCTGTTTGGAGTTGGTTGAGCCTTGACATCCTTCTGTTAATTTATTTCAGCTGGGTCCCGAGCCTCATACAGCAGCCAGCATGGGCACCTGGGCCCAGAGCTGCGGGCCCTGCAGTCCCCAGAACACCACATAGATCCCATCTATGAAGACCGCGTCTATCAAAAGGCCCCTATGAGGAGTCTCAGCCAGAGCCAGGGGGACCCTCTGCCGCCAGCACACACCGGCACCTACCGCACGAGCACAGGTGTGTATTCTGGACCCCAGTGGGTGGCCTGTCCACAGCGGGTGGGCTCTGCGTGGGAGCTCAAATACCACTCCCAAATGAAAGGTGTGTGTCTCTGTGTCCACTGTCCTCACAGCACTGTGACCTGCTTCTATCAATGTCTGTAATGATAATGGTAGAAACAGAATATGACTTGAATTCAGGCTGCCTTGGTATAATCTGAATGAAAGGAAACCAGTGAGGATTGCAAGCTCATTTTCTCAAAGACAAAAATGAAAAGAAGCAATACTAATATTTAACACATGATTATTCACTTATTTAATGAATGTAAGTACTCCAAGGAAGTAGTCATTCATAGGACATGAAAGACACATGCTTGATGATGGTAAGTATTTTTTTAGCGATATTGTCTACCTATTTGGCAAGCGTGGAACAAAAACATGTTTACTAAAAATGTAGCATGTTTTGAAAGGCAGACCATTTATTTCATATACACTAATAGATTGAATCACAAATTTATTGTGTGAAGGTTGGATGTTGGCAATTGCAAATGGTTCGATCAATTATATAGCTCTCCTAGATTCAATATATATTTTCAGTTGAATACAACCACAGGTCACATGACAAAACGCAGGGGTTTTCCAGTATAGTGAGCCGTTTGCAAGATAATTTGTCAAATGTCATAATTAGATTGCTAGAGAACACTTATCTTAACTATAAAATCGATATAATTGAAAACATTTTGAGAATTGCATTTATTATCAAGCTGCACATGGCTAAGTAAACTGGAGCGACTGTGTTGTTGGTCTGCAGACAGCATAGCTGTCTCCTTCCTTCCTAATGATAAGTGTGAGTGCCAGCAGGGACTGAGGCTGGCAGAGCCGGCTCTCTGCTTCAGAACCTGGCACACAGATTTCTACATCCTCAGACTATCGGAATTTCCAGTGACCACTCAGTAGAGCATAGCAATTTTCTTAAACTGTATTATGATGGTAAATTACATGTTTTGAAACCAAGGCAAGCTAAGCTGCTTTTATAGTTGATTATTGATATTTACATTTCAATATTTCACTGAATCATAGGGAGAAAGGCACAAAATACTCTCTATTTATTTTTGACATCATAAATGCCACCCAATATTAATAATACATATCTTGGTTTTGATGAAAAAGAATGCCCATTTATTCTTCTGTCAGAACTTTTTTCACCTTCAACCTGTTAGATCCACTCATGTCTGGAGTTGGGCTACTTTAGCATTTAGTTTTTGCATATTATTAAGTAAGGTAATTTTATTTTTATGCACATCTTATAAAAGAAGAAGATAACAACCATGGTGACATTCAATATCTAATTTACATAAAAACTGACAACAAAAGAGGTTGTGTTGACTCCCTGTTCCGTATGCATGTGCTCTTAGAATTATTCCTTATTAGTAAACTTCCAGGAACTTAATGAAAAATTAGCTACAATAAGAAAAAAAAACACCTTAATTCATCTGTATCACATTAAACAAAGGGAAGATATCCACACTTAAAAGAAAATACTCTACTATGACAGTGTTTTCTCTGAGTCAGGGTCAGCAAACAGTGGCCCGTGGGCCAACTGTAGCTCACCATCTGTTTCAGTAGTGCCCATGACCCAAGAGTGATGATAGCATTTTTAAATGGTTGGGGGGGAAATCAAAAGATGATTAATGGTCTGTAATATGTGAAAATTATATGAAATTCAAACCTCTCCATAAATAAAGTTATTGGGATGCAGCCATGCCAGTTCACTTATATATCATCCATGGTGGCTTGGGCCCTGCAGGGGCAGAGTGGAGTGCCCATGGCAGAGACCATATGGTGGGCAAAACCAAGAATATTTGCTATCTGGCCCTTGACAGGAAAAAATTGCTGTCCCCTGCCCCAAGCCTTCAATGGAGAGCTATCCAGAATGAACAAGTGTTTTTTCCCTCCCACCTATGAGGAAGGCAACAGTACCTTCTAACTGCTTCAAAGGTGAAACCTGTTTGCTGGGGGCTTTTCTTGGTAATAGCTGTGGCAGAGGTGTGCTAAGGTTGTGACATTCAGATGTCCAAGACCCCAACCCAGCCTGCACCTTTGAAATTAAAGCAATTTTGAGAAAACATGCTGATTGACGTAATACTATGGAAATTTCCAGAGGTGCTTGGATGACCTCTTAGGACCACAAGTGGAGGAGGAGAAGCTATCTCTCTCCAGCTCCTAAGCATAAAGCTACAAACTTTCTCTTACCTGCACCCACCAAGGTTACCCCGTGTCTATACTTAATTCATATAATTTTGTGTCTTCGTATTTTCACAACCACAGAGACTGCATCACAATTGCATGTAGGAGAAAATGCTTTTAATATGTGTCTGTGTATTTTTATTTAGATATCAAAGACATTGTATATAACATTATTAAATTCTGTCTAGTATAACACACATAAAAATGGAGATTGCAAAGAAGTAAATATTTAAAATAGTTATCCAGTAGCCATAAAAAAAACATTCTAAATTTGCTTCCCCATATCTGTGAGGGGGTCATCTATGTTGTACATACTCCCACCCTGGAGATCATTGGTGTAGACCTCTAAGAGACTTGAAAGCCTAAAGCAGACACCCTAATTCCTTGAAAGAAAAGGACAGGTTCTTATGAAGCCTGCCAGACTTAAAGTGTTCAGGGCCTCTGGCTTTCAGCTCAGATGGGTGGCTGAGGGGACTGGAACAACTGGTCTTATCTTTCTGCCCTTAAGAATGGGCCAGCAGCTGGAGGTCTTTCGGTATAATTCATAAAGCATTTCCATATGATACTGCAAGAGAAGTGGGGCAGGAAGATTGAAGGCCAATTGCTTCCCTTCAAGGAGTCAACACTTGGGAAGGAAGAAAAGTAGACATGCCTCCACAATTAGGAAATTATTAGATGGTGTCATTGAAGCAAGCATGTGAGGCTGGACAAACAATAGCAGGATGAAGAAGGAAGGTCTAGCAGAGAGATGGAAAAAGATGGTGGTAGCTGGAGCCTGAAAGTCAAAGCTAACTGAGAAATCTCCTTTGGTGAGGAAGCATGTAGCTTGTGGCTGCTTCCAGGGACTGTGCTAAATGCTTTAGGTATTTTACCAACCCCCAGAACAATCCTTGAAAGGAGATGCTGTTATGATGCTCAATGCTTGCTTTATGGATCAGAAAACTGAGGCGCAGAGATGTTGAGTACTCTGCCCAAGGTCCCACAGGTTGTGTGGAAACAGCCTTTAAACCTTCATACAGGCTGGGCATGGTGGCTCACACCTATTATTTCAACATTTTGGGAGGCCAAGACGAGAGAATCACTTGAGCCCAGGAGTTCAAGACCAGCCTGGGCAACATAGTCAGACACCATCTCTATTAAAAATAAATAAATAGCCCTGGCACAGTGGCTCATTCCTATAATCCCAGCACTTTGAGAGGCCAAGGCAGGTGGATCACTTGAGGTCAGGAGTTCTAGACCAGTTTGGCCAACATGGTGAAACCCTGTCTCTACTAAAAATACAAAAATTAGCTGGGCATGTTGGCAGGCGCCTGTAATCTCAGCTACTTTGGAGGCTGAGGCAGGAGAATCAGTTGAACCCCAGAGGTAGAGGTTGCAGTGGCCGAGATGGTGCTACTGCACCAGCCTGGGAGACAAGAGCGAAACTCTGTCTCAATAAACAAACAAACAAACAAACAAACTTTCATACTTAGGCAGTCTTACCCTAGATCCTGGGCTTAGTTGACTGCATTTGTAAAAATTATCGTTATCATTTAAAAACAGAATAGACATTTATTTTCATCTGTGGAGCTTAATGGCCTTCCATATCCTGTTAAATAATATCTGTTAAAGATACTCTGTGTGCTAGATGCACTGGGAGATTCAACGAGGCTTAAAATCTCCTTCTCCTTAAGCATGTTCAGTTTTGTTTCAGAGAAAGACATAAACATATGAAACATTAACTGGTGATAGAAGGTAACATCGTACAGCCTACATGCGTATGCTAAAGAAAATCGAAGACATTGAAGTATTCATAAAAACACTCAACAATGCAATACTAAACAATACAATAGTGTTTTTTCTTTGCTGGATATCATATGACTCAAGACTGTGCTATACACAAAATGAGGGATCGAGTTGCCCCTCACTCTCCTGCTCATGTCCCCGCTAACGTGGCCTTCCTCTCTTTTGTGGGACCGAGAGGGGGCATGGAAAGGTGTGGTTGTCGATGGAATCACACCAAGGGAAGATCCGAGTGGAATCACTCCTTATTCAGTGCTCCAGCTGTACTCGCTACCAGCTCAGGCTCGTAGGCATGACTCTGGCTCTGGTGGCCACTCTGCTCTCTCTCTGTCCTGCTCTGCCTCATGCCGACCTCACTCCTAGGCTTTCCTTACTCCAGGCACCACTGAAACTATCCTGAGAAAAAGACCATCCTAGGGCTGAGAGATGGTGTGGGAGATAACAGCACAGAGAAGACCAGCAAAGAACTTTATACACTGAAGATAAGACATTTTATATCCCCCAACTTGCCCACCAAAGGGAATTTCTCAGTTAGCTTCTCCCCACAGGCTCCACCTACCACCATCTCTTCCCATCTTTCCTCTAGACCTTTTTTCTTCATCTCTCCTTTTTCTTAGCTGTCATAATTAATCCATCCATGCCTGTTACTTTATTGTGAAGATGAATTTAAATCTCAGGTACCAACTCAGATGAGGACCACAGGCTGCCTTTTTGTAGTCAACCAGGTCCTCCAGGCTTTCCTAACCCAAAAAGCTACCCAGCCATAATGTTAGAGACCTCCTGAGCATGCATAGAGGAACATTTATGTAATGTCCAAGGAGCAGGGTACCCAAGTCCTACTCCTCACCTCTCCCCTACTCCTGGCTTGTGACAGAAACAAACTTCACTGTTGACACAGGACATCAATAGGATTTGATGAAGCCAAGCAAGCATGCTATCACCCAAGGCTGTGTTCCAGAACATGGTCTAAAGGGGGTCTCCACCCTCCTGCCCCAGACCTAACTCTGCCAGCCATTGCAAAAAAAGAGCCAAAGACCTTTATCCCCAACCTTGGCCAGCAGAAGGGTGTGGGCTCTAGGGGCAGCCCTACCTGCATCCCCAGCCCCAGGCTTTGAATAGGGAGGCAGATAGAAAGTACAGCAGTGCCCACCTGCCCAAGAACTGAAAAAGAGAGACAGAGCCACCATGGCGGTTCCAGAGGTGAAACGGTCACTTTGTGCCACAGAGTGGTTCCTGGTCAGTAGAGCTCCCAGAGAGTACCCATCACCAGACATGACAGCCACATCTTTCTCGCAGGACCATTAGCAGGGGGAAGGGGGTAATATAACAGAGAGGAAGGCCGCAGTATCCTTTCCCTAGATGAGGAGGCAGAATTGCATGAACTGCAGCATAAATGGCAGACTTACTTTTACAGGACCATCCCCACAATGTTTGGGCATTTACCTTTTGCATGATGAAAATTTAAAGAGGCACAATTTTAACTAAGGTGTCTATGTAGATAAAATATACATTTAGTCTGAGATGAGGCTTGTCAAAACCAGAGTTTATAAAGTAAGGGGAACAGTGAAATAAGGAATATGTGGGCCTCATGAATCTGCTTGTGGTAAAGTCTATTAAGCAGAAAATAAATAACATGAATTTTTATTTCAAACTCAAACGTACAAATGACTGTCAATTTAGGAGTTATTTGATCAACACAAACACTTGACTCTGACAACCCCTTAAACACATTTTTATCAACCAGTGAAAATGGCCAGTGTCTGCTGTGATGGTAGTCAGCTGGATTTTCTTTTGGATAAATGCTATTCAAAGTGAGTGTTGAAAACAAGCTTTCTATGATGTATGTGTCAGCTTGCAATAAAGAAAGAATTATCATAGATATGTTGCAAAGAGCAAACTTGCTAAATATCTTCATGAAACTGACAAGTACTGCAACATAAAAAGGGAAAAGAATGTGGTGAAAATATTTATCCATGTAGAGAAAGTAGTCTTTAAAGAAAACTTAATCCTCTGCAAGAATAGACAGTGTTTAATAAAGTGATAGAGGGATTACATAGGACCTGCATATTTGTAAAATCTTATTACTGTTATTCATTGTAATATAAATAATAGTCTTAGTGTCAAAATTATTTTAATTAGAATTATTTTGGTTAGGCACGTGGCTCACGCCTGTAATCCCAGCACTTTGGGATGCCAAGGCAGGCGGATCACCTGAGGTCAGGAGTTCCAGACCACTCTGGCCAACATGGAAAAACGCTGTCTCTACTAAAAATAAAAAAATTAGCCAGGCGTGGTGGCAGGCGCCTGTAATCCCAGCTACTCAGGAGGCTGAGGCAAGAAAATCACTTGAACCCGGGAGGCAGAGGTTGCAGTGAGCCGAAATCACACCACTGCACTCCAACCTGGGCGACAAGAGTGAGACTTTGTCTCAACAAAAAATACATAAATAAAATAAAATTATTTGAGTTCACAAATATGTGAATTATCAGCAGTTTATTACTTATTAAGTGCTGTTACTTAAAATTATAAAAACAAGTGCTTTCCGTTGGATCAAGTCAAATAAGATACTCCAGAACCTATTACTTTTCATAGGCTAAAAAGTTAAGGGCCTATTGCTACCCAATTGGAAATTTTAAATCAGCCCAATGGTAAATGTCATCATCTTAGAAGCAAAGAGAACTTTCAGATGCTTCCTTTGTGGAGTCACTTAAGAAGGTGTAAATAAGAAGTCTCATTGTTTAGCTGAAGGAAGACAGAGTGTTTGATGGGAGAACAGTTTATTGGTAAAATTCAAAAATATCATAACTGTCATACTGTTGTGCAAATAGACCGTGTTGATTAATGTCATGTCAACTAGGGGTACACATACTGAAAATTGCACAGCTGGCCTTGACCTGGATGATGTACCCCAGTTACTGGAAGATATGTCACCTCATACTTGTAATTACATCATTAAGCATAGCAGTGTTGAAAAGAATAGAAGTCAAATATTAGATTTCAACTGCACATTGAATGGGGCTTCATAGAATCTAATACCAAAAGTTGGAACTTAAGAATAATTAAGACATTACCAGAAAGTGCAGCACTATGGAACCATAATTACACATTAGCAGATTCTGCCCTCATCACCAGACATGCTCTGTCAGTTAAAATGATAGTTGAAAAGGCTCTCAAATTTTTAAAAATTACTCATTTAATATTTTTATTGACAGACTATAATGACACATGTACATGTTCATGGGATACAATTGGATGTTTTGATACATATTTATGCCGTATAATAATGATCCAGTCAGGGAAGCGTGTGCATCCATCACCTCATGTGTTTGTCATTTCTTTGTGGTGAGAACATTCAAAAACCTCTCTTCTACCTATTTTGTAATACACAATATTTTACTGTTAACCATTTAACCATAGTCACCCTACTATGCAATACAACAACAGAATTCAATTCTTCTATCACACCGTAACTTTGTATCCATTGGGCAATCCCTCCCCTGTCCATCCTCCTCCCCTCCCCAGTCTCTGGGAACCACTATTTTACTCTTTGCTTCTATGATATCAGCTTCTTTTTTAGATTCCATAGTTGACTGAGATCATGTGGTATTTGTCTTTCTGTGCCTGGATTAGTTTACTTAGCATGATGTCCTCCAGGCTCATGCATGTTAGCACAGATGACAGGATTTCATTTTTCATAAGTGGCTGAATAGTATTCTGTTTTGTAGATGTGTTACATTTTCCTTATCCATTCATCTGTTGTTGGACACTTAGATTGATTCTATATCTTGGTTGTTGTAAATAGTGCTACAATAAACTGAGTGCAGGTATCTCTTTGACTTGCTGATTTAATTTTTGTTGGATATATACCTAGGAGTGGGATTGCTGGATCACATGGTAACTCTATTTTTAATTTTTTTGAGGAACCAACATATTGCTTTCCATAATGGCTGAACTAGTTTATAATCCCATGAACAGTATATAAGTGTACCCTTTTCTCCACATCCTTGCCAACATGTTTCTTTTTTCTTTTTGACAATAGCCATTCTAACTGGAGTGAGGTAGTGTCTCACTGTGGTTTTGATTCACATTTCTCTGATGATTAATGATGTTTAGCATTTTTTACATACTTGTTGGTCATTTGTATGTCTCGTTTTGAGAAATGTCAAGTAAGGTCTTTTGCCCATTTTAAACTCAGGTTGCTTCAGTTCTTTTGCTTGTTTGTCTTTTGCTGTTGAGTTGTTGCAGTTTCTTATATTCTGGATGTTAGCCACTTGTCAGATGTATTATTTTAAAATATCTTCTCCCAGTCTATAGTCTCCTCAGTCTATTAATATTAATAGTTTGTCTATTAATATTAATTTATCTATTTTTGGTTTTGCTGCCTGTGCATTTTAGGTCTTATTTTAAAAATTCTTGCCCAGCCCAATATTCTGAAGCATTTCACGTATGTTTTCTTCTAGTAGTTTCATAGTTTCTGGTTTTACATTTAAGTCTTTAACCCATTTTGAGTTGATTTTTGTGTATGTTGAGAAGTAGGGGTCTAGTCTCATTCCTCTGCATGTGGATATCAATTTTCTCTGCACTATCTATTGGAAAGACTGTCTTTTCCCCAGCATAAGTTCTTGGCATCTTTGTTGAAAATAAGTTGGCTGTAGGTGCATGAATTTATTTCTGGGCTCTCTATACTATTCCATTAATGTAGTGTCTGTTTTTCTGCTAATACTGTGCTGTTTTGGTTACTCTAGCTTTCTCATATATTTTGAAGTCACATAGTGTGATGCCTTTAGTTTTGTTCTTTTTGCTCAAGAATGCTTTGGCTACTGAGGGTTTTTGTTGTTGTTGTTGTTTTCATACAAATTTTAATATAATTTTCTATTTCTGTGAAGAATGTATTGGTATTTTGGCAGGGATTATAGTAAATCTGTAGATCACTTTGGATAGTATGGCCATTTTAACAATATGAATTATTCTAACTCATGAGCATGAGATATATTTTCATTTGTTTGTGTCCTGTTCAATTTCTTTAATCAAAGTTTTATAGTTTTCAGTGTAAAGATCTTTCATCTCTTTGGTTATTTCTAGGTATGTAATTTTTTGTAGCTATTAATATTATAAATAGAATTTTTTCTTGATTTGTTTTTCAGCCAGTACATTTCTATATAGATAGTGTATAGAAATGCTACAGACTTTTGTGTGCTGATTTGATGTCTTGTAATATTATTGAATTGATTTATTAATTCTAACAAGCTTTGTTTTGTGTGTGGAGTCTTTAGGGCTGCCCATTTATCTGATCATGCCATCTGCAAACAGAGACAATTTGACTTTCTCCTTCCCAGTTTGAATGCCTTTTGTTTTTGTTTCTTGCCTAATCACTCTGACAAGGACTTCCAGGACTGTGATGTATAGAAGTGGTGAACAGTGGGCATCTTGTCTTGTTCCTGACCTTAGAGTAAAAGCTATTAGCTTTCCCTCGTTCAGTATGATATTAGCTGTGGGTTTGCCATGTATGGCTTTTATTGTGTTGCGGTACACACCTTCTATACCTAATTTGTTGAGAGGTTTTTTTAAATAATGCATGGATGTTGAATTGTATCGAATTATTTGCAGCATTTATTGAAATGATTATATGGCTTTTGTCCTTGATTCCATTAATGTGATGTATCACATTTATTTATTTGCATGAATTAAATCATCCTTGCATCCCTGGGATGAATCCTATTTGATCATAGTGAGTAATCTTGTTTTTTTTAATTACTCTTTAAGTTCTGGGGTACATGGGCAGAATATGCAGGTTTGTTATATAGGTATACACATGCCATGGTGGTTTGTTTCCTCCATCAACCTGTCATCTACATTAGGTATTTCTCCTAATGCTATCCCTCTGCTAGCTCCCCACCCCCTGCTATCCATCCCCTAGCCCCCAACCCTCCAACATGCCGCAGTGTGTGATGTTCCCCGCCGTGTCCATGTGTTTTTGTGAATGATCTTTTTAAGGTACTGTTGAATTTCTAGTGTCTTGTTGAGAATTTTGGTATCTGTGTTGATAAGGGATACTGGCCTATAGCTTTCTTTTGTTGTTGTGTCCTTGTCCAGTTTTGCTGGCCTAGTGAAATGAATTTGGAAGTATTCCTTCTTCTTTAATTTTCTGCACTAGTTTAAACCTGGGGCATTTTTTGTTCGTTTGTTTTGTTTTTTGATAACAGACTTTTTGTTACTAGTATAGTTTTCTCACTCATTATTGTTCTTTTGGGATTTTCTCTGTCTTCATAATTTAATCCATGTAGGTCGTATGTGTCCAGGCATTTATCTGTTTTTTTCTGTGTTATCAAATCTGTTGGCATGTAGTTGCTCATAATCATCTCTAATGGTTTTGTCTCCTTTTTCTTCTCTGATTTTATTTGAGTCTTCTGTCTTTTGTTCTTAGTCTTGCTAAGATTTATCGATTTGCATATTTTTTTGAAAAACACACTTTTCATTTTGTTGATTGTTAGAATTGGTGTTTAGTCTCTGCGTTGTTTGTTTCTGTTCTTAGCTTTATTGTTTTCTTCCTTCTACCAAGTTTGAGTTTAGGTTATTTTTGTTTTTCTAGTTCTTTGAAGTACATCATTAGGTTGTTTATATGCTAGGACATGTTTCCATTCTCGTTTGTCTCAAGGAAATTTTTAATTTGCCCTTTAATTTCATTACATTGTTGATTGACTGGTCCATGGTGTTTAATTTCTGAGTATTTGTAAAGTTTCCAAAATTTTTCTTGTTGATTTCTAGTTTCATAGCATTTTTGTCAGAAAAGATACTTGATGTTATCCTTGTCTTCTTAAATTTGTTAAAACTTGTTTGTGGCCTAACGTGATCTGTCCTGGAGAATATTCCATGTGCAGTTGAGAAGAATGTGTATTCTGAAAATGTTGGATGGAATGTTCTATAAATGTCTGTTAGGTTTCTTTGGTTTGGAGTGTAGTTTCAGTCTGATGTTTCCTTATTGACTTCTGTCTGGATAATTTGTCCGCACTTGAAAGGGAGGTTCAAGTTCCCTACTGTTCATATATGATAGTTTGTGTCTTCCTTTAGGTCTAATAATAATTTCCTTCATTCTAAAATTTGTTTATATGACTGTTCTTGGAAATGTTCTCGGAAATGTTGCAAGTGTATGGACAAAGTAATAGATCAGGATCATAGCATGGAATACACTTGATGTGGAAATGCTTATTTTTACAAAATAAAAAGGGTCACAGCACCTGTGGTTTTTAAATCCACCAGGTTCCAAGCTGTACCCCTAATTTCAGGCCTTTAGCCAGCTAAGGTATTTTGTTTGAACACTTTAGCTTCCTTGGAGTTTCTTTTTGAGCTTCTTATTCAGCCGGTGGACATTTGGATGTGTAAAGAATATAAAATACCTTTTATGCCATAACCACATATTGTTGAGTACATGATGTAAAATCATTTAGTGCTTAAGATGGCGGAGCAGATTTTTTTCCACAGCTAAGTCTGTTCTTAGCAAACTAGTTCATGTTTGAGAGCAAGCCCAGCTCTATCGGCACATTGTGGAGCCTCCTGTGAAACCACATGAATAATGCAGCTCATCTCATCTGGCTCTCTAGAGATTGGCAGCTAGGAAACCTGCTGAGGTTGCCCCGTGCAGCCTCTCCTCCTGGCCTGCCTCTCTCTTGTCCTGTGAGGAGTTTGCTCAGTCCCCTCATCTTACTCAAGGTGAAGAAGTAAGTCTACCACAAATACATTAGCATTCTCCACTCAACCGCCCTATTTCCATCTTTATGGAAAATTCTATTCATTGACCTTCCCTTAGGTCCTTTCTGTCTTCAATTGAAGGAGATTCTGCTACATTTCTTTCTGAGGAAGAAGCCAAAGACAATGATAATACAAATTTTGAGGAATGTTCAGATGGAGCCAATTACCTAGGTAATAGGGATTTAAACAGTTACACTCTATATCACATTATTTTTTTTTTTTTGGCATTTCTGCCACACATATTGCACTTGAAAATGTGTAGGTTTTATAAAGCAGGCATGGCCTCACCTCTAGTGTCCAACAGTGGAGGAGACAGGGCGTAAAACATGCAGACCCTGGAGACCACTGCTCCATTTCAATCCCAGCCCTGCCCAGTCCTGTCACTGCTCTTCTGTGACCTAATGAGGGTGACGGTAGTGATAGTAGCACCTGCCGTCTAGGCTGTTGTGAGCATTAAATGAGAATTTAATGCTTGTGTGTTGAAGCCCCTAATAAGGTAGTTGGCACAATAGGAAGCTCCAAATACATGTAGCATTTATTATTATCCTTTTCCCATTGACAGCTAAAAATGTGCTTGGAATCATTTAAAAAAAAATGACTGTATGTCCTCTTCCTCATTCATCATGACTGTAGTTACACATACTATAAATTAGAGGGAAACTAAAATGCATAGTGCCAAAGGTACATATAAATAGATATAGATATATACATATGTAGGGTTAAACATGGGATTATTTTGCCTTCCTTTTTATTAATTCACTTATTTACATTTTTAATTTTTATACCAAGTTCTACAAATTACTGAAATCCATTATGCTGTATATCACAATAACATTCTTAGTAGTAGCTATTGCTGATTGTTGAACAGGATCCTTTCTGTTAATCATTTGTTGTTTTCTTTCTTGCTTATTTACATTGTGAAGACCTAATGAGGAGCTTGCATTTTTTAAAATTATGCTTACATAGACATCTATCTGCCCATTACAAGGCTGTTGGTTAAGATAGGTAGAGTCACCACTGTCATAAAAATGTTATTCAGAGTTCCAACATGATCACAGTATCTCATACCTCATCTTGAATTTTTTTTTTTTTTTTTGAAACAGAGTCTTACTCTGTCACCCAGGCTGGAGTGCTGTGGTGCGATCTCGGCTCACTGCAATCTCCACCCTTGGGTTCAAGTGATTCTACTGCCTCAGCCTCCCGAGTAGCTGGGATTACAGGCACCTGCCACTGCGCCCAGCTAATTTTTGTATTTTTAGTAGAGACAGGGTTTCAACATCTTGGCCAGGCTGGTCTTGAACTCCTGACCTCATGATCCACCCGCCTTGGCCTGCCAAAGTGCTTGTATTACAGGCGTAAGCAAGTGTACCAGGCCTGAATTTTTTTTTTTAAGTTCTGGGGTGCATGTGCAGGATATGCAGGTTTGTTACATAGGTAAATGTGTGCTGTGGTGGTTTGCTTTACCTGTCAACCTGTCACCTAGGTATTAAACCCCACATGCATTAGCCATTTATCCAAATAAAGAGCTTTCATTTTAAAATTCTTTCAAGGATATAAGAAGAGTAAAACTATGAAAACTATTTAAAGATAGGATTTTACATCATATTCTCTTTCAAATATATCTACAATATCTTCATACACATGATCCCACATTCAGTTTGAGAACCAATGTGATAGGTATGCTTGGCCTGTCCTGGTGTTTTCAATGTCTTCTTTTCCGATCAAAGCAGGGAAAATAAGATCAACACCAATGATAATTACTCCATTACTACTAAGAATCATGCATTAAGTGCCTCTCCCACAATTATTTCAAATTTCATATGTTTAAATTTACCCTTGAGTATTCTTCCATTGAATTTAGCATGGATGAGCTTGTGCTCAGTACAGAAAATTGGAAAATGTTTATCGTTCAGTTCTTGGTGACGACACTCTTGCATATATGCCATATCGGGTGCTAAAGATTCCCTATCCCTAAAGAAATGGAGTTGAATTTCTTTTAAGAGTATATAGGCCATTTTATTGGACCCATTGTCATCTAAGCCATTCTTATTTTCTGAGCTTTCAGGGGGACATTCTTTAATTACTTTCTTATATGCTTATTTTGTATTTCCATAATGTGTAAATGTTTTATGTTTTCATATTTATCTGTATATGCAGGTATACTTAAAGGCAAAGATACATAATCCAAAAAGTAGTGTTTTTTTCTTCCTCTTTATTGAACATTACCTTATATTCCCCCCCACCAAGTTTCTAACTGTGTGCCCAGATTCTTGTATTTTATTCTGTTCTCCTTTTTTTCCATTGTCAGTAAATAATGCTTGTAATCATCTATTATAAAGCAGAATATTTAACTTTATATAAAAGAATGCCTTTTCCCCTTTTTCAAACAAATATAGCACATAAACATAAAACATCTGTTTATTTTTCCTGTATAAACTAGGTCTTTATTTGTGCAGCTCTGCAGAAAACAAACAGATCATTTCATGAAAGCATAGGTGTCTATTGAAGCATCAAGTCAGCTGCTGAAGTGGCTACTTGTTAAATCTCCCAAAGCCACCATTGATACACTTCATTGAATTCTAAGAGCTTATTGAGGGAGAAGGGGCTGTTTGCAGAGCAGGTGAGACGAGAGAGGAGTGTGTTTACAGAGCTGATGAAGCACATTCCCTTTCTAGTGTTTGCCCTGAGTAGGTTCAATTGGATAGAGTAATCCTACAAGGAGAATGGTTTGGTCAACTGAGCCTTAAAACGCAAATAAGGAAAAGTGTTCAACAGTCCAGAAATTAAGGGAAAAAATGTATTAAATGGAAGTCTTTTAATAATGTGACCAATATTAATTTATCTATATTAACAGAGAGCCAAGGATTACATAAGCCACGTCAAGGTCTAAATAGTTGGGACCAGATGGGAGACTTGAACCCTGAATCTTGATAGCATTTTATTCAATGCCATATGCACATTTCTGTTTTCTAATATTGATTGATTCAAAGTTGTTAATGGTAATAAGAGCTCATTTATTTAATATTCTCTACATATTAGATATTTAATGATTTTCATTCATTTAAAGTAATTATTTTTTATATATACTTTTACAAAGTAAGGTATTACATTGTTACATTACTAATGGTTGGTTTGAGATCCATTAGATTCTCATACATTTTTTTTTTATGATTATATAACCTGTCCTTCAATACAGTGTGTTTTTCTCTCCATTGGTACTAGTATTTTACCTTTTTTTTAATTGCATGGATTAGTCTCTAACTTATTTTACTATAACAGCACCAATTTGGATTCAGATTTTATATTTTGAAATTCTCATCAGCTGTTTTATTTATTATGACCTAAAAGAAGCTTAAACCATGGATTTGGGAATGACACTTCTAAAAGGCCAGTTGTCAAAGCTGAAACTACACATGTGATTGTGTTTTTTTTAAATAGATAATCTTTTTGTATTTTATACATAAGTTGTTTGCTCATCTTAGATTTCATATCTCAACCTCTTTTTTCATAATAGTGATATCACTCTTTAAGATGTAAAACAAACTAAAATAGGAACAGAATAACATTCATAAACTTTCTTCTACCTTTTCTTCCTCTGTACATACCAAGATGTTGCCTTCCTGTTTCTGCTTAATTAATTGAATTTCTCACCCTATTTTCACATTTTGAACCAGTCCCTCTTACATTATTCACAATTTTTTGTCTGCTGCTTGGCAGTGTTTTTCTTAAACTCTTTCTTGTTATATTTTCTTTTACTTCATGGTCCTTTGAGAGTTTTTTTGTGTGGGTGGTCAAATTGTTCTCCTTACCTACTCTGTTGTTTTTTTTTTAACAAAAAGATTTCTTTATATTTTCATATTATTTCCTGATCTCTGACACTTTAATCATTGTATTTAATATATTAATAGCAAATACTTTTTTATAGAAATGCATTTCTTTTCTGAAAGCCATTTCAGCAAGATTAAATGTTGATACTTAGTTTCCTGAATGGAAAAAAAATGCATATCTATGAAAAATGCCAGATGTACTTACTTTTCTCCATTTGTCCTGGATTCTCTGACTAGCTTATCACAACCCGTAGAAAATGAAATTTTGTTTACCTCTGTATATTTGTTCATCCAAGAGCAAGACTTGCCTAAATTTTAAAACCCTTTCACCATAATATAAGGCACACTGCATACATTTTAAAATGTGAATTTTAATTACACATGCTGATAATACTTTGGAGAAAAGCTAAATCCTCAAGTACTTGCATAAAGACATAAAGCAGATTTTCCGACTGTGCAATTAATGTTTATTAGCCTAATCTGATTATTTTGAGACTTAACACATCAGGGAAACCTTCATTATTTCAAAATATTGTTCCTCCGGGAATATATGCACTTTTTGTATATGAAATTTCTCTTAAATGTTTTTGTCATTTTTGTCATGTTATGGAACCTACTTTTCTAAATTTTTGTAATTCTAAGATGAAGTCTTGAAAGTTCACTGGCAAAGAAAAGTCCTGAACTCTTAAGTCAATCCTCAGTATTAGAGTATATTCCTCCAGTTCCAGTTCACTTTGCAACTTTTCATCATTTCAACACAATTTCCTTACTTCTTTTAATAATTACTTTCTCAGCGTGACATAATTTCCTTTGTGTCTGATTTGGCATATGTCCCCTAATGTAAAAGAGGATAAAATAAGCTGTATGATTGTCCACTAAGAAATGGTCAGGAAGTCTGAGTGGTGAAGTGTAATTGATAATTGGAACCTAATTCCATATAGAGCATCTGTGGCATAAATGGTCCTATCTAGCCATTGGCTGTATTTTTGATATGAAATCTGCTCCATAGCCCAAGAAATCAAGTGGGCTGTCTACTATTGATCATGGCTATCAGCCACTAAAGCAGTTAATAACTGCTATTTTCATCGTATGTGTCAACCAAACCTTGGATGTCAAATACATTTTGAGAATTAGATAAAAATAATGACATGAAAGGATCTAAAAAGAATCCAAGAAGGAAACAGAAAATTGAAATTCAATTTGAAAATAGTCAAACTGATTTTAGTAACTAGTATAAAATCTTCTCAAAACAATTTAGACACATTGAAAAGATGCAAATACTTTCGGAAAAGCTAAGTCAGCTCCTTATTTTGTCTGCCTTGCAGTTGGGTTGGTTTTTGCCTCATTCTCCCTTCACCAAATGTGTTTGTTCCTGTGACAGCTTCACTTGAAAAAGAGGCATAGAAAAATCTTTCGGGAGTTACTTTACAGCAACTAGAGCAGTCCTGCATTGAATGTTCTGGTGTTAATTAGGGAAACATGAACCCCACCTCTCCCCACCTCCACCCCCATGCATACACTCCCTCTCACTTCTTCTTATTTTCTTTGATTCAGGAAAATTAACTACATTACTAAATTTGTTTTACACCGTTCCTAAAGTTAATGTAACGTTACCTGAACACATCCTGAATGTTGTCAACTTGAGCACCAAAGAACTAACTTCCCATGCCTCCTTAGAAAATATTCTTTATATTTCTTCTGAGTTTTACATTTGCACAAAGTTTACATTGCAGCTGCACACACCTTCTCTTGGATGTGGGTAAGAGAACACACAACAGATGCATTCCCCTCATACCTGAAAGGTTTGTCTCTGAGGCATGCTGATTGTCATTTGATTGGATGACATTGACTGTATTGGTTTAAATATGATGGATTAATTTCATTTATTCTTTCAAACCCCTGTTTTTTACGTGTGTAACTTCCCCCGCCCCTGCCTAGACCTGGTTAACCGTTTCTGTGAGCAGGTCCTCAATTTTTTACTTTGTCCCTACTTTCCTGTCGTAGCCCCATCTTCCCCTGGTGTCGACTCCGTCCCCTTGCAGCGCACAGGCAGCCAACATGGCCCACAGAATGCCGCCGCGGCCACCTTCCAGAGGGCCAGCTATGCCGCAGGCCCGGCCTCCAATTACGCGGACCCCTACCGACAGCTGCAGTATTGTCCCTCTGTTGAGTCTCCGTACAGCAAATCCGGACCTGCTCTCCCGCCCGAAGGCACCTTGGCCAGATCCCCGTCCATTGATAGCATTCAGAAAGATCCCAGGTGGGTAAAAACCTTTTTCTATCCCTATGATGTCTAAAGCAGTTTTGTAACGGGGTACTGCAATTTCTTTCACATCATGTTGCATTTATGTCATTGGCTATTAAAGGGCTGGCTTTTCTTGGGTTGTATATTCTTTTGTTTGACTTGGAATGTGGGTATTTGCAATGGATCCCTAATGTCTTCTGTGGTTAACCACCAAAAACTAAAGATGTTCTTTTGATCAGAGTGTCTGTAGGTGCTTGACATGTAACTATTTGATAAGATGTAGACCGGCCTCTTTAATGCAGGGGAAACTGGGGACTGGAGGTGATGTCATTTGACCTCAGATATCATGGCCTACGTATTTTATTGTCTCAGTGGAAGTATGTTTCATCATCATGTGCATTACTTTTTTTTTTTTTTTTTTTTAGACGGTGTCTTTCTCTTTCCCCCAGGCTGAAGTGCAGTGATTGATCTTGGCTCACTGCTACTTCCGCCTCCCGGGTTCAAGCGATTCTCCTTCCTCAGCCTCCCAAGTAGCTGGGATGACAGGCATACACTGCCACACCTGGGTAACTTTTTGTATTTTGGTAGAGACGGGGTTTCACCTTCTTGCTCAGGCTGGTCTTGAACTCCTGAGCTCAGGCAATCTCAAAGTTCTAGGATTACAGGCGTGAGGCACCGCGCCCTGTTGTACATTTCTGTCTCTCAGACTGCAAAGTGGTGCACCTTCCAAGTTACGGTAAAATTGAAAATTTAGAAATTTTACATGACCTTCGTTTCTCTATGTCTGGAAATAAACATTGCAGTGAATTTGTTTAAAGACTGATAAAAACTTGAACATAATATATTAAAGAAATTGTTATGGAGGTGTTGTTTTTGTTGTGGTTGTTACTATTTTGTGTTTATTTTTTGTTTTTAGTTTGTTTGTTTGTTTTTGCTTTCTTCCATCAGTGGCAAGGGGTTTGGCACTGCTCTGCTTCTAAAGTTGGATTTGAGTCCCTGTGGAGTTAATGATGCTTTATGTTTTATTCATAGCCATTGGATGTATGCTGATAGAGTCCCATAAATATATATCTGCATCTGTGAATACTATTGATATGTCAGATTGCTGGTGTTTCTTTATGGCAGGGCAGGTGGCTTGACTCTGATGTTGTACTTAAAATTCATCTCAACGATTTTTCACTGATGGAGCATGCAAGTTCCTGTGTACTGTATTGAGGGGCTGGCATAGATTCTCTTGCAGAAAGAAATCACTTCTGCAAATATAAAAGACAGAATGGGATCATTTTATGGTTTTCTTTGAGACAGCTACTTTAGCATGGTTCAGACCTGTTTGAGGGTCCATGTTAAATATCGTATTTGGTATAACACCATCGTGAAAGTGAGTTGTAGTAAGTGCTTACTGCTACCTACCAGAAATCAGAAGCATTCTTAACGTTTGCTATGTTCAGTGTCCTGGTTATCTAGATTTTCAGTCTCAACAGCACTCTTTATAGTCTTGGTCCTGAAACCTGCCCCAGATTCTTAAGTATTCTTGGCGTGTATGGCAAGCGTATTCATCAGAAAATACCTCAACATATTCTCTATTTTTAAAGAATCTTTCTTGATGTGCTTCTGAAAATGTATACAAATAGAATAATAGTGAACCCTTAAGAAATGCTAAAAGACAAAAATATATAATTGAATTGACGTTTATATTTAACATCGTAGGTTTAAATTGACAATAAACATTTTATCTTCAATGAAAATACTTTAAATTTTCCTATTAGGGAATTTAGCTTAATAAGAAACCAAATTATATTTCTGTAGCTGGAGCCTAGCTTCCATATTTTATACTGTGTATTAAATGCATTTTATTTTATTAAATGGCATATTATTTGCATTTTATATTACTGTCATTTTTACAGCCTTTTTTCTTCTCTCAATATATTGACATAGCTCTTACCTTTTCAAGTTATGGATTATGTCACTTATATTTATTGAGTGCCTACTATAAACTAAAAAATAAAAACACCAATAAGAAGGGTTAGAATGAATAAGAGAATATTGGCAACTAAACTTTTGTATATGTCAAAGTTTTATGCAAATTAGTGCTATATGAATTATAAGTTCACTGTTAATTTCAAGGATACTAGATATGGGCATCATGCAAAATGTATGGAACATAAACTATAGTAATGCCTTCCTTGTCAGGTTTTCTTAAAATGAAGGAATATCTCAACATGTTTTTATTTAATGGAGAGACATTCCAAGTTTAAAATTCAAGTCCAGAATATAGGATGTAAGGCCGATAGCCTCGCCAGGAGCCGGATGGACAATACTCACCCCCTCCGCACCTAATAACACTTATCAGGAGGGCAGACGTCCTACTGATGCCTGCCTTCTCCATGCAGGCTCCCCACATCCACTCCTGCATTCCACCCCTAGCTCCATACTCAGCACTAAATCATGCTGTCAGCCCAAAATTCAAAAATCCCGCCGAGAGCCTAACCAATGGCAGCTCGCCAAGTCCCGGTCCAGTCTCTCTCTCTGACCAATACAGGTGCCCATGCTTTGCTTCCTCACCGGTCAATCTGTTACTTTCTCCAGCCCACGTGTGGGTAGCCCTGCTGGGCTGCCAATGGCAACTTGCCAAGTCCAGGTCCAGTCTTTCTATGACCAATGCAGTTGCCCAT
>CAUYLG010022134.1:0-87577 GCA_963573385.1 Cacajao melanocephalus
TTAGCATTTCATTAAATCTTCTTTCAAGGTTCTTAGTTTCTTTGCATTGGGTTAGTACATGTTCTTTTAGCTCACAGAAGTTTCTTATTATCCACCTTCTGAAGCCTGATTCTGTCAGTTCATCGCACTCGTTCTCCGTCAGGCCTTGTTCTCTTGCTGATGAGGAGCTGCAATCCCCTATAGGCGGAGAGGCATTCTGATTTCGGGTGTTCTCAGCCTTTTTGCACTGGTTTCTTCCCATTTTTGTGGATTTATCCACCTGTTGTATTTGTAATTGCCGACTTTCAGGTTGGGTCTGAGTGGACGTCCGGCTTGTTGGTGATGAAGTTTTTTCTGTTTCTTAGTTTTCCTTTGGCGAACGCCCTTTCCCCACAGAGCTAGGCCTTCCCTGGTTCAGCTGTGCTTACTGTGAAACTCTCCATCCTCAACGCTTCCAAGTGCTGTTCTCCTTGTGGGGATGGGACCAGCCTAGCCTGACTCAAAGGGCACCCAGTACCATATACTCCACACTGAGAAGCACTGGGCCGCGCTGGGGCACCGGCAAAACAGCCTTGCCGGCCAAAAGAGTCGCGCTGGCGACCTGTGTGGCTCCTCCACTGGGTAGCTCCCAGTTTGTGGGCAACAGAAATTCATCTGAAATGTCCACTTGCTCTCTGCGCTTTCACTGAGAGCTACAATCCTGAGCTGCTGCTAAACGGCCATCTTGGATCTCTCTCTACCCAGTGATGAAGTTTTTTCTGTTTCTTAGTTTTCCTTTGGCGGACACCCATTCCCCACAGAGCTGGACCTTCTCGGTTGGGCTGTGCTTGCTGTGAAACTCTCAGTCCTCAGTGTTTCCATTGCTGTTCTCCTTATGTGGATGGGACCAGCCGAGCCCGACTCAAAGGGCACCCTGTCCCGTATACTCCGCACCGAGAAGCGCCATGCTGGGGCGCCGGCAAAACAGCCGCACCGGCCAAAAAAGTCGTGCTGGCAACACATGTGGCTCCTCCACTGGGAATCTCTCGGTCTGTGGGCAACAAAAATTCGTCTGAAAGTGCGGCGTCCACTCGCTCCCTGCTCTTTCACTGGGAGCTACAATCCTGAGCTGCTGCTAATCGGCCATCTTGGATCTCTCCTCTTGGAGGCCAAATTTTTGTCACTCATTCAGTATAGCAGCTAAGGGATAGGGAGAATTGAAGAAGCCCTGAGGTTTCTGGCTTAGGCCACTGGATGGATAGTGGTGTTATCTTGTAAGTACTGCATAAAGCAGGAAGAAGAGGAGAGGCATGATCAGGAGAGGTGAGATGATCCAAAAATAGTTGGGTAGAATAGGTTTGGTGCTCCGAGGGTGAGTCCAGGCTAGACTGAAAGATCTGGGACTTTTTCTCCAGGTGGCAGTTGAAGTTATGGTAGTAGTTAAAATCACTAAGGGGTGTCAGAGAGTGAGCAAAGAGGGGTACGGACTGAATCTTCAGTCACAGTAACATGGAGAGGCAGGAAGACAAGCGGGGACTGGAAAGAGCTAGCCAGGGTGTCAGGGGAACCAAGAGAGTTGCATCAGAGAAGCCAAAGGAAGAGTATGTAGTCAATGATGTCAGATGCTGAAAGATGGCAAGTTCTTAGACCAGAAATGAGTCCACTGATTTGCCAATCTGTGGTCCCTGGTGACCTTTGGCAGTCACAGTTTCAGAGTTGTCGGTGGTGATGGGTGGGGGCAGAACTTAGAAAGCAGTGGGCTGAGTAAAGAAATGAAAGAAGAGACAGATCTCATTTGTCTGTGTTCTTTAAGATGTGGTAGTCTGTTGCAATACAGTGGAACTGCTAGGAAAGTGCTGCTTTTAGCAAGCATGTTATACATGCTGGTGGCTCAGTTTCAGCTTGTGGTCAACTAAGATCTTCTGACTTTTTTTTAAACCTTGGCAAGCCAGGGTCTTTCTATCCTAAATGTGCATGATTGATTATTTTTAAAAAACTTTCATGCAGGTGTTTAACATTTATCCCTTTCAAACAGCACCTTATTAGTGTAAGCCAAATTTTCCAAACATATTCTGAAGCTCATTTCATCACTGTTTACTTTATAGTCCTGCCTAGAACCCTAATTTTTAAGACGCCTGGTTCTCTTCCTTAGAAACTAGGGATGGCGGTCTTCTTGTTACTATAACATTTGCTCATGGAAAACTAGATTGAGCTCACTTTCCTTCCTAGAAAACAACAACTTTTTTAGCTGCAATGTAAACCCTAACTGAAAATCAACTGACCAGGAGGTTTTTTAAGGATTGCATTTTGAAATAGTAAATGACCACAAAGCAAAAGACATCTACTATTTAATGTACTTGATCAATTTCAAGATTCCAAATCCTCAAAGCTAAAAATTGTCATCATACTATACTTAGTTAATGGGTGAGTGTGTTTTTAGAAAAACTTTTGACAAAAGTCTAGAAAAAGACTTAAATTTATAAACCAGGATATTTTCTTGCCTGAGTATTCCTTTCATTGAGATTTTATACTTTACACCCTTTTTTGTAAGTTTTGCAAAGGACCATGAAATTGTGATCCTTATGAAGTAGATGGGCTATTTTCATTTCACTTCTGAGAAGATCGAGGTATAAGGTACCTATTTCCTTGGATGTAATGAACCCAAAGAATATAATGGTGACCTTTTGATTTTCCACCCAGGGCTTTTGCCATGACTTTCCCAGCACTCGTGTCAGAGATCTTCATTCACAATTTAAAAAGAAGAGTTATATCTCAAGGAGAAAAATCTAGGTAGGAACAGATAGAAACAGTTTTACATACAGCTCAGCTAATTGTGTGAAGTTGGTGGTCATGAAACTGTGGGACTCTGAATGTTGGTTACAGCAAGGCGCAATGTGGGCAGAAGATGCTTCCTCCAGGCAACTTGGGCAAACTGTTTAGTGCAACACCCTTGGTGTGTAGGCTTGTTTTGTAGCAGAAACAGGGACCTTGAACTCATCAGCTCATTTTGTGTTCAGTACGAAATCTGAAGCTAGACCCAAGAAGATGCATACCTGTGTTCCCACCCTCCCCCCTTGGTGTGCTGCCAGAAAATGTTTACTCAGAGTTGCAGCTGAAGTCTGTTTGGGAACCTGCAACCTGTGTACATCCGATGAGTGACCACGATGCTTGGGTGTGTGCTGACTCATTTAAGAACAACTGATTTAGAGAGCTGCTGGGGCGTGGGTGTTAGTGTGCTGTGGTTCATTTTCCAGCATGCTACCAGAAAAGCACTGGATGGAAGTGGCAAGTGATGAAGTCAAAACACAGTTACTGTACTGTTTAGAATGTAGGTAACAATTTCCTTTCTGAATCTGTCTTTTAGGATGCCCTAGTCATTAGCATCTGGATGTGGTAATATTTTAGAAATATTAAAATATGGCTATATTTAATGAGCACTTACCACATGCTAGGCATTTTTCTAAATGTTTTACAGGTGTTAAATCATTTAGTCCTTACAGCCACACTCTGAGGCATCTGTTCTCATCTGTCATCATGGCCATCTTGCAGTTGGGGACAGCTGAGGCTTGGGGATATGAAACTAGCTTGATGATACCAGAGTATCTGTGGCAGGGCATGATATAAACTCAGGTGTGACTCAAGTCTATATTGCTAACCTGGTAAATGTTACTGAGGTTTTGGTGCCATTTAAATAGAAATAAATGGGTTGTGCCTAATGTTCAGGAAATAGAATTTCTACACCATTTTTTGATTTTTTTTGTATATTCATATATACACAATAAAAGATGACCGTTTGTTTGTCCATTTAATCTGAAAATGTGCGCTCAATTGTGATTAGGTGTAGGGAGACAGTGCTATGATCTTTTTACATGTGATGGATTCTTAAGTCATTTTAATTCTTTCAGGGGGCTGATCTCTGCTCAAGAATATGTCAAAGAACACTTCTTCCTCCAGCAGGCAAGAGGCAGGTCTGGGTAGGACACTCTGTGCTGGCCTGCGCCTACCTTCTGGAAACATCCAGGGATCCTTAAGGCATCCCTGACCCTAGGCAGGGTCCTGGGGCCATTGAGAACTCTCCGTAGTTAAGAAGTGGGGATAACTGAGGGTAAGTAAATTACTCCAATGGCATAAATCAGTATTTCAGACATTCATTTAATCATCTGTAACAACATTTGTTGACCCTGTCTTCAGGCCATGTGAATCTTCTTCCAGGAGTCTACTGTTCTTGGCAATCTGAGGGATGGGGCAGTTAGGGACAGAGGAGAGCTTTGACCCATATGTCTCAGGCCTCATCAGCGTGACTCCAAAATGGAGTCATTAATTATTTTGTAATTGCCTACATTATGAAACTGTGTACTCCCCTCCTTTTCTTGCCCAAATGCTAAAAGTTGGCACCCCCTGCCTCAACTGTTCTCTCAGTATTCTGAGAGCTCTGTGTCGGGTCTCACTGTCTCTCCCTCCTCTACTCTCCAGGTCTCTTTGTCTTCCCCTGCGCTGTCACAACCCTCAGGGCTGGGCTGCTCCCGTCATCCCTGCCACCTTCCAGAGACCACTCTCATACCCTCTGCTTGACTTCAGGAAATAGATCTCTGCTCTCCTGTTTTCCAGCTCATCTGAACTAGAGGACAGGCCCTTCCATAATTCCCCATAATACAACTGAGACCAACCACATAAGTACAGGCATACTTTGCTTTGTTGTGCTGCACATGTGGTGGAAATAGTGAAAGAAGTAGAATGAGAAGCAGAGCCTGAAGGTTTCACTGAATTGCTGCAACCTCCTGATAAAATCTGAATATGTGAGGAGTTGCTTCTTAGAGATGAACAGAGAAGGTGATTTCTTGAGATGAAATCTACTCCTGGTGAAGATGCTGTGAACGTTGTTGAAATGATGGCAAAGGAGTTAGAATGTTATATAAACTTAGTTGATAGAGCAGTGGCAGGGTTTGAGAGGATTGGCTCTAATTTTGAAAATTCTGCTGTAGGTAATACGCTATCAAGCAGCGTTGCATGCCACAGAGAAATCTTTTGTGAAAGGAGGAGTCAATCTATACAGCAAACTACATTGTTGTCTTACTTTAAGAAATTGCCACAGCCACCCCAACCTTCCATGACCACCATCCCGACCAGCCAGTAGCCGTCAACACCTAGGCAAGACTCTCCAGCAGCAAAAACGATGACAACTTGCTGAAGGCTCAGATAATCATTCTCAAGTTTTAGCAATAAAATATCTTTTATGTTTTTGTGACAGGGTCTCACTCTGTCGCCTGGACTAGAGTGCAGAGGCATGATCACAGTTCACTGTAATTTCAAACTCCTGGGCTCGAGTGATCCCCTTGCCTCATTCTCATGAGTATCTTAGGACTAGAAGTACAGGCCACCATGCCCAGCTAATATTTAAAATTTTTTGTAGAGACTGGGTCTTGCTATGTTGCCCGGGCTCGTCTTGAACTCCTGGCTTCAAGTGATTCTCCCACCTCTCCCTCTCAAAGTGCTAGGATTATAGGCATGAACCACCAAGGTTAGCCTGTAAAGTATTCTTAAATAAAGATACGTACATTGTTTTTTAGACATAGTATTATTGCATACTTAATAGACTATAGTATAGTGTAAACATAACTTCTATAAATGCTGGGAAATCAAAAAATTTGTGTGACTCACTTTATTGTGATACTTGCTTTATTGCGGTGATCTGGAACCGAACCCACAGTAACTCTGAGGTATGCCTGTTGTAGAACTGAAATCACCGCCTTTCTAACTGTGGCTTTTCTTAGAACCATCAAAATCACTTGGCTCCCAGTGGTCCACAACCTAGGCAGAAACCGGTCCTCCCCAATCACACTACTCCTTCTTGTAAAAGAAGGACCCAAGCCTCATGAGGAAACCCTGTAAAACTCCCCCAGGCCCTAGAGACAGGAAACAGACTTCTCCATATTCTAGCGCCCACTGCCACAATTGCATTCTCTGTACTGGAATTGTCTGTCTGCAATAACTGCCTAGAAGTAAAAAACATTTGCAGGGGTGTAGGTTTAACCTCTGGCTCCCTCAAATCATCAGAACACTCAAGTCAAACATTAATGCTTCCTGGCGTCTGGCTCTTCCACTCAAATAAAGCTTTCAGTGGGACTCTTTACACTAGCTTGGGTCACGTGGCACCAGAACCTGACAGAGTGTTCTTTTCTTGGTCTTTCCTTCAGGATGTGCAAGTCTGTACTTCCTTGTGAAGTCTCTTCCTCCCAACTCCTCAGCTCCTACAAAGAGCTCAAACATTGATACACCCACTTTGCAAGGAGGTCCATGTATGTTGTAGGTTAAATATAGCAGACAAAATGTTCCTTGGGAACAAAACATGTCTCTTTCTGAAACATAATTCACAAGAATAAAGATTTATCAAAGATATTCCTAGTTGACTTTATTATATGGCATCAGGTGTCTCAGTCTGAAGTGACTTGCACACAGATGGTATTCAATAAATATGGAGTGATGAAGGATGCACGAACATTAGGGATGTTTCACTGCATTCTAGTCTTTTCCAAAAAAGGTGAACAGATGTTTGCTTTCTACTTGCATAACAGCAGAGCCCCTTTCAAGCATATGAGTTCTTTTTTCTTTTCGCAGATCAAAGGGACTGTCTGCCACAAAGACAAATCTAAATCTCTAGTCTAGAAGACAGAAGCAGCTTGCTGATTTTAAAATAGCTATTTTCCTCATTTATTTCAGACATTTACGTTTACTAAAATTTTTATTATTTTATATAGTTGAAGTGAAAAAATAGTGAGTGTGAAATTGTGAAACCTGAATTTGAATCCTGGTTTCATACTTTCGTAGCCTGGTGATACTGGAGGAGTTATAACCTTTCTAACATTCAGTTTCCTTATCATAAACAGGAACTGTTTATCATGAGAACCAAATGAAAGTAAGTATATGTTATTACATGGGAAGAACAAAATGCAGTAAAGACACAAATTAGAGTTATATTATTGCTGCTGTTATTATTACTCCAATATCCACCCATTTTAGAGCTTTAAACGTCATCATATTTTGAGACACATTGCTCAAAGGAAGAATGAAATGAAAGACTAGCAATCTCTATTTCCTCTTTCTAACCTCCATTCCGTGTGCATTCTTCATCCCAAAGGTGTTAGCAAACATAGTTGACATTTCTTTTCTCGACTAAACAGCTACTTATTGAGCAGTTACTATGGGCTGGATACTATTCAAGGTATTGGGAGGAAATGTGAAGATAATAGAAAGATAATAGAAATCTAAAAATAATAGAAACTGTTGTGGATTGTGGGGGTTATGATCCAGCTGAGAAGACAGACTTTAACCATATAATTATGTAATTATCTAATTGCAATTGAGATAAATACTCTGAAAGAAAAGAACCAGCATGCATAATCTCTGGTCACTAGCCTGACTAGGCATGGCCACTGCCCCTCTCCCTCAGCATGGGGTCTGACAGTACCCTCTGTAGCAGCCCTTGGGAGGTGCCCTCAGTCTCTATTGTCACCTGCACTCCTACCATCAGCTTGTGTGGCAGAGACTCGCTGGGGCCCTCCTGGTGCTCCATTGAACCTCTGGTGTCTGTCTCCATTCAAAATGGCTACTGGGTTCTTTGGAACTTGGATCACCATATGTTTCCTATTCTATTCAGAGTGAATTAGTTCTTGGACCTTCCAGCAGCATCTATGAGTCTGGAAAAGGTTTTAAATGCCTTGCTTAAAGCCCTCTTCTGTTGCATTGGGGATGTCTGCTACAGATCGCTGTCTGTAGCGTCTTGAGATAGAGCTCAGGTCCCTGATACCTGTATTGGCTCCCGGAGGGCAGTGATGTAGAACCTAGGATATACCCCTCACACTCTAATATGACCTGAGGTGATTACATGTTTTATTGACTGACATGCAGAGATGCATTCATGCCAGTTAGGGTTGGTGTGGTTTGCCGGGAAGGGCACAGGACTGGTAATCAGCTGGTGGGGCCTTACCACCAACCAGCTCTGTGCTCTGGAGCAAGATTTCATTTCTGTGGTTCTCAAGTATGACATCTGAAAAATGAATAGACAGGACTCATCATTTAATTGATGCTTATTAATTTATATAAAGGAATTGGACTAAACATTTACATATACTCATATTTTTGATTACCTAAATTATTAGGACATTGGATTTTTTATTCTTAGAATATGTGTTATTTAGTGACTTAAGGACTAAGTGACATATACGCCTCATGGTGCATGTTGTGAACTGAATATTTGTGTCCCTTCAAATTCAAATGTACCTTGATGCCCAATGTGATGGTATTTGGAGATGAAACTTTTGGGAGTTGTTAGGGTTAGATAAGGTCATGAAAGTTGAGCCTTGGTCTGATGGGATTAGTGACTTTATCAGAAGAAATGCCACAGAGCTTGTTCTCTCTCTTTCTGTCTCTCCCTCTACACACAAAGAAGGGGTCACATGAGCACATGGCAAGATGGTAGCTGTCTATGAGCAAAGAGAGGAGACCTCAGAATAAACTTCACCTGCCAACATCTTGATCTTGTACTTCCCAGCCTTCAGATTTGTGAGAAATACATTTCTGTTGTTTAAGCCATCCACTCTATGATGTTCTGTTATGGCAGCCTAAGCAGATTAATACAGTGCAGAATGGAATCCTGAAACCACTGATTATAAAATGAACCATCAATCATAGAATCATTTGAATTTTTCTCACCTAAGCTTATGCACATCATGATAAAGCCATAAATGTCTTTCAAATACTCTACTCCTACGTCCATTTTCAAGAATTCATAGTGGCATAAACTTCCTACATGGAAATGCTAAATTCTGCTTCAGAGAATGTAATTAATAAAATAATAACATAATTGTTAATGTCTTTTTTTAGGCTTTAAAATTTGTGTATTTCTTTCACTATTTTGCTTTCCACCTCTTCAAATTATGGTGAGAATAATGAAGCTTATTTGTAAACAAAAATGTCATAGCTCATCTAAATATATCAGCGAAGAAGAAATTGATCTTTTGATCTCCTGCCTTCTTTTCTCTTTCTCTTACCCAGTAAGTTTCATTTTATCGAGGGAGAAACAGGAGAGATGCTAACTCACTGATAAGACTTCTGGAGCTCCAGGGACCAGTGAAAGAGGCTGTGCATCTAATTGCATGGCTTTTCAAATTAGACCAGAAGTAAAATTACGTATTTTGAATTTATTATTGTATACAAGAGTTTTATAGTTTATACTGAATATTTTTGGAAAAGAATAATTAAAATAATGTGTGGTATCACTTATTACTAATGAATGGTTAGCCAATTCAAAGAAAAAGATGAATGAAAAGATAAATACACAGGTGACAAACATATTTAATACACTGCTTACTCCTTTTTTCCCTCATATTTTGGATTTTCTTCAATTATGACTGATATATATATATATATATATATATTTTTTTTTTTTCCTAAATCTTGATTTGCAATGTAAATATCAATCCCACAATTAACAAAATTTTTTTTCCTCCATTAAAAATTTTTTTAAACTTTTTATTTCTATTTTTTTTGTAGAGACAGAGTCTTGCTGTGTTGCCCAGGCTGGTCTCAAACTCCTGACCACCAGCAATCCTCCTTCCTTGGCCTTCCAAAGTGCTGGCATTATAGGCATGCGTCACTGTGCCTGGACTTTTCTCAGTTTCATTTTGAGATTCTTATAGTCTGGATTATTAGCTTATCAAGGAAGTAAATAAGAATTTTGAGAACTCATTTCTGATAGAAGTTAATTTTTGACATATAAGAAGTTTGATCAGCTAAGGTCAAACTAATGGATAATGATAGAAGCCAGACTGCTTCAGAGGGTTGCAGACTGATGTGATATTATAGACACAGTTATTTTCTCTTCAACAATTGAACTTTAAACTACTGACATAATTCTAATCTCATATCAGACGATCAAAAACACAGGGCTGGTCAAGAACTGATTAAGGGCTTGCTTTCTGAGACAAACAGTCAGACAACAGCAAACCTCCCAGCCACCCCAGTTTGTTACAGTTCTTACCGCTCTATTACGACAAGGCCTTAACACTCACACCGTGTTTATATTTTCATATGTATGCAAATCTCAACTTACAGATTTGGGGTGGTTTTCAATGTAACAACATCTTAGACTCTTTTCTTTTTGGGAACTCTAAAGAGGTCAACCCATTTGATGTAATGATGTAATACCAATTTTGTTTGATAAAGAAAATACTATTTTCATTGTGAGACTTTTATATGTTTCCCCATCATCATCTAATTTCTTTTTCATTGTCATCCATAATTCTTTCTTCACTGTTTTATTTCTTTTTATTTTGATTTTGGGGAGTCTCCTCTGATTACTGTCTTGTGTGGCATACTTCATCGAATGCATGAACCTTCAGCAAATTTGCCGGCACAGAGTTGTTACACTTCATTCAGAGCCACCTTTGTCAGAGGGAAGAGCCAATCAGGACTTTGACTTTCTGGTTGTTACATAGCTATTGAAAGGATTTCAGATTCTTGCAATTCTCATGTTTTTATCTTTCATCCACTTCAGCTAGCTTCTCTTCTCCACTATTCTCTACCTTCTTTTTTTTTTTTTAACTGACTTCTTTCCTTTACTTGCCTCTTTGCATCTGAAGCAATCTATCAATTAAAGAATGCCTGCCTTCCTTCTCTGAGTTACCATCATCAAGTGAAGGCTGGATTCGCTTCTTAAATGAGCTAAAATCTACTATGCTCATTTTTATCTACACTAGACCTCTAGGTTCTCCTTGGAGCTGAGATTCTGTCATTTGATAAACATTTAAAGGGAAATACTTCATGCCAGGCACATGGTAAGAATCAAACACAAAAGTTCCCATATCCTCACAGGGCCTGTGTTCTGGCAAGGGAACCAGATGATAAACAACATGTGTTTATGTTTAATAAAGGAAATATTTCCTGTAATGTGTGCTGTAATGATAGATAGTGACAAAAGCTGGAAAAAAACAATTGAGCAGGATTGATATAAGGGAGCAGAGAAGGTGGAGGCAAAGGCTATCTGAAGAGTTGACCTTTGGGCCCCAGCTGCATGAGCTGGGAGGCAGACATTCAAACATCTTAGGGCAGAGAAATGTGGGAACGGCAAAATCTCTGAGCAATGCTGTGCTGAGAGTGTTTGAGAACAGCAAGGAGGCAGTGTCTGTAGGGTCGTGACAGGGAACATGGAAGGAAATTGGATTCCAGAAGGAGCTGGGGGCCAAATCCTGACCTCAATGAGCACTGTAGCAGGGAAAACAAGAAAAACTTTAAAAATAAAAACCAGAAACATTTTTTTCTTATAGTGCAATACATCATCTGGAACAAAATAAGTAGTGCTTATTTTGTCTTATTACAAACAAGAATGTTACTGGGTATTTGAAAAGGGAAATAACCCAGCTGCCTGGGCATAAGGGAGGAAGGCTTCCTGTGAGGGGATGGCCTTGAGCTGTTCTCATACACTCATTTTCTCAGCTTGAATTTTTTGAGTACAAAATATGTGCCAGGACTTTGCTAGGTGGTAAAGATATGTGATGGGCAAAACAGACCCATTCCTGCCCCCATGAACTTACAGTCCTTTGAGGGAAAGGTAAGCAAAGAATTACACAACCAAATATACAATTACACACTGTGAAAACGCTCTACAAGTATGGTGGAGCATAGGGTGCTGGAAAGACTAAGACAGGCACCTAATGTAGCACAGGGAAGGAGCATGTTATAGGAGAAGGTGATACACAGGAAGTGACCAGATGACAGGGAGCTGGCCAGGCAGGAGGTATGCAGAGCCATCTGAACAGAGGCAACAGAATGTAGGGTGGTCCCAGGTAAAACAGGAGGCTTGTCTGGGGACCTGAAATGCAGCTAGTGTGGTCAAGCATAGTGAAGGTAAATTGGAAAGGTACAGAAAGTCTTTTCACAGTGTAGATGCATCCAGAACATGTGGGACTTTGGGTTTTAGATTTTATCCTTAAACTATTGGGAAGCAACAAAAGGTTTTAAGTAGGGGAGTGACATGATCAGATTGATGATCTAAGATGCTCGTGCTCCAAGCTGTGGAGGGAAGGGTATTGGAAGAGGTCAAAAGAAGAATCAGGGGACTAGGTTAGAGGGCATTGCAGGAGGTCAGGATAGCATGATGCTGGCTTAGACTGGAGTGGTGACAGTGGAGACCGAGAGCAAGGGCAGACATATCTTTGAAGTATGTTTATCAGGTAGACCATGGGAACCACACTGACTTATCTATGCTGTGAAAAAATTAGAAATACAAAAAAAAAAAAAAAAACCAAGAGCCCCCAGCTTACACGCTCTTAAATTAGAACAATGAAATATCCCTTGGCCAGGAAACCAGGCAGTCTCACTGGAGAGCTTGCATGTCAGCAAAAATTCTTTTATTCCTAGAAAGTCTTTGGGAGTCTGATTTGCTGCTTTCATACAAATTCCAAAATAATTATAAACTTATTAGTATAATGAATAGTATACCTACTGTGTCCTAGGAACAGCTGTAGGTTCTGGGACACAGTGGTGAGTGAATAGTCGGTTAGACCCCCTTCCTCAAAGAACTGGAATTCTGACAAAGCTTACATTTCTGTGTACTCTCTTAAGAAATGTGTAACTTTAGCCAAACGATAATAAGTAAGAGTGATGAGTTTCTTAAATACATCAGTTTGATATAGGAAGGTATAAAATAATACTTTCTGAATTTAATGAGAAGACTTCAAAAGCCTCTATTAGTAAATACTTAAAAGTAAATAAATTAATTGGCAAACAACTTACTGGGAAAGCATTTGCCATCAAAATAACAAAAAAAATTTATTACTATTAAAAGATCTTGTAGAAATCATTAAATAAAGCAGGATCCCCCAACAGAAAAAAATGTACTAAAACTATAAATACTTTAAAAATAAGCCATATAAATGGCTTCCAGATATAAGAAAATTGACTTCTGTAATAACAAAAGGAACAAAAGGCAATTCAATCAGACATTATCTGTCCCTTTATCTGCAAAGATTTCTCTTTTTGAATCATGGTACTTAGTGCTGGGTGGGTGGGGAAGAGCCAGTGTAAATTAACACAACTTTTCTGGAAAGCCGTTTGGCAGTATGCATGATACATCCTTTTACTTTATGCTATTTTTAGGGGTATCCCCCAAAACAGTCACTAATAAAGACAAAGATTTATGTACATAAAAGTGGAGAAAGGATTCAAGATAGGACACAGATATTGACTTTATGAGGTCAGAAAATTGTCTTTGTGTCCTGAATCACAATAAGAGTTTTCTGAGCTTCCAGAGATCTCATTTTGACTCTACTGTGAACGGATTGAATTGCCTTAGCAAAGATCTACAGCATCTGAGTTGGAGTCTCCATCCGTTTCCTGGTTGGGAGACTATACTGCACTAATTTAGCACTAAAGCAGAACTGCAGAGCTTAGAGTTTCGTTATGCTCCTGCCTCAGAGAGCTGCTGGAGGCTTCTTCTAGCCCAGAGATTGGATCAGAGCCTTGACATACCTGCTAGAAGCTCTCTGACACCATCTCCAGTCCACTCCTCTCTCTCAGTCTTGCCTTCCACCTCCATTCCAGATTTTAAGTTATACACACACACACATGCACACACACACACATACACACACACACACACTCGGTAAAGAGGAAGACTGATATAAAGACATCAATGAGTTTGGAATCAATAGTAATAGCTGCAATGCATATGCCAGGCAGTGCATTTTATTTATAGTAACAAATTTCATCCTCACAATAATAAATAAAATAATAGTATCATAAGGTAGATGGTATGATCCCCATTTTACATATGAGGAAGCTGAGGCATAGTGACTTGGCCAAGGTTATACTAGCAGAGTATGGCAGAGCTGGGATTTGAATCTAAGCAACCTGGGTCTAGAATTCAGCTTTTAAATCATCGTATCGTCCTGCCTCTTTAATCAAATGACTGAAAATTCATGTCCTGACTCTCCTCTTACCAACTGGGTGACTAGGAAAGGCACTAAACATCTCAGAGACTGGGTTTCCTATTGTGAAACAGATATGGTAATACCCACCACACTGTGCTGTGATAATGGAATGATGTGTGTGAAGTTCTTGACACCTAATACACATGGAAATACTTATGACATGATTATTCATAAGCATATTTTAATGCATGTGAGTTCGTACATTGGCTTTGCCATAATATTTAATTGCCATTGAAAGATGCCTTGCAAAGTCAAAGCTGTGCTGGCCTGAACATTTTCGGGTCCATTTCTTGTGTCACAGCATTCGGTGGATATACAGATTACTGAAGAATGCTGATCCCTACCTCTTGGCCAAGTTTCCAGGCCATCTACACATCCTGGAAAACCTGATGACTCTAGACATCTAGAGTTGCTGCCCATTGTGGGATCCACCGTAGTGGGTTTGACAAAAAAACTGCTGGCAGTTCCTTATCACTGTAGTGTGTGGTAGCTAAGTCTGGCCATGAAGAAACTCACCAAATATGCTCTAATACGTAACATCGTGGGGTTCTGGATGCAGAATTGAGAAGTGGGCTTGCCTGTCTGTTTGATCCCACGAACTGGCTTCTAAGGAATGGCTGTGGTACAGAATTTATGTCGACCACAAGAATGTAATGATAAGCATGTCTTGATCTACTTCCTCACTTACGTGGTCACTGCTTGACATTTTGATCCTGCAGAGTAAGAGTTCTAAGAAAAAGAGAAAAATAGATTCCTCATATGCCCTAGAGCAAAAATGGAAATGGAAATACTTGTCTTGGGCAGTCCTGTGTTTAACAACTTTAACAGCTTCTTGTGTTTATTTATATGATGTATACATCTGCTCATTGTCTTCAATTTTCTTTTTTTTAAAGGTCTGGGTTAACTTTGTGCTTTACTCTTTTCCTAATCTCCCACTTCCTTAAATCATTCCAAGCTCTTGCTTCTGCTGTCACATCACCTACTACTTACTTTGATCCTCTTATTTTTCACTGTATAAGGACCCTTGTGATGACACTGGTCCCACCCAGACAATACTGGATAACCTTTCCATCTCAAGATCCTCGACTCAATCACATCTTCAAAATCTCTTTTTCCATGTAAGGTAGCATATTCATAGGGTAGAATGTAAATATCTTTGGGCGAACCGTTATTTAGCCTGCCACGCTTGATCGAATTCGTGTTTTAGAAGTGCCACTCTGAGGATCACATAGAATTGATTTAAGAGAAAGTATGACAGAAGTTCAGGAAAATAAATTTTAAAATGTTGCAATAATACAGGTACAATTTTGAAGAAAGATATGACAATGAGGAGGGAAAGGGGGATAGGAATTTTAAAGATGTCCAGGGGTTTAAATTAGGAAAGATTTCATGACCAATAGGAAATAGGGAGTAAAGGAGAGGAAAGAATCCAGGTTGACTCCCAGTTTTTGATTTCAGTTAGCTGGTTGTGATATAATTAACCTGCAAGGAATGCATGAGAATTTGTGGCGGGGGGACAGTTAGTTCAGTTTGGGCCACACATTTTGAGTGGCTGATGAAACATCATGGTGGTGATAACAATTGCTATTGGAAATTCAGGCCTGAAACTGCCATAAGAAAGAGATCATCTGGAGAGAACATGAGTAGGAAGAGAAGTTCAAGAATAGAATCTTGAAGGTTCCAACATTTGAGAAGAGTGGCTGGGTAACAGGACAGAGAAGGGAAGAAATAGAGATGTCACTGAAGTGCAGAGATTAGAGGCTTTCAAGAAGGCAGAAGCAGGCTGTGAGGTCAAATGTCTTACAGAGCCAAGTAAAATCAGGCCTGATGATCTATTGGACTATGCAAACAGATAGAAGGTAATGTTGGATCTTATTAAGAACAATTTTAGAGAGCCTGTGAAGCCTGAAGCTGATGGAAGTATTGAGGGTGAAGAGTGTAGTAAGAGAGTAGAGAAAATGAATGCAAGCTGTTATTCAAGAAGTGAGGTTGTAAACAGAGGGCAAAAGATTGGATAGTCAATGCAGAGAGAAGCAGCTTTCCCCTAGTGATGGCAGTGGATTTTGCATTTTGTAATTTAAGGGAAAGAGCCACTGGGGAGGTAGACAATGAAGATAACGGAACAAAAGACTGATGGAGAGAGGAGATGAGTAGTATCAGGTGGTAGAGGAAATGAGTGAAGATCACACGTTTAAGGGTTAGCTCTATAGACAGAAGTGGAGAAGGAGGCACATATGTAATGAGTGAGAATATAGGTAGGCACATTAAAAGGGGATATGGCAAAGATGAGGAAACTTGAGCTTGACATCACCCATGTTTTTATGATGCAGGTGGCAAGAGCATCTCTTTACTCAGGAGCTACAATCTGAGCTCACAAGCTCAGTCTGGGCTATATGTGCACAGATTTGGATCCCAGATTCACCACTTCCCAGCTGGGCAACCTTGGGTGGGTTGCTTAACTCCACTCTACTTCAATTTTCTTGTCTGTAAATTGTGGGTGCTAATATTATCTACCTACCACAGACTTGTAGAAAATCTGCATAGTGTGCTGAATAAATGTTCTGTATTACTATTATTGGCACAAACTTGAGTGTCTTCTGTCCTTCCCATCACAAACATTTTTAAAATGCGTATTGTGGATGGGCACAGTGGCTCATATCTATAATTCCAGCATTTTGGGAGGTTGAGGCAGGAGGATCTCTTGGGATGGGATTTTGCCATGTTGCCCGGGAGTTCAAGACCAGCCTGGGTAACATAGCAAAACCTCATCTCTACAAAAATTAGCCAGGTATGGTGACGTGCATCTGTAGTCTCAACTACTAGGGAGGCTGAGGAGAGAGGATTACTTGAGCCCAGGAAGTCAAGGCTGCAGTGAGCTGTGACTAAACCACTGCCCTCCAGTCTGGGCCACAGAGCAAGATCCTGTTTCAAAAAAACCCCAAAAATCAAAGTGCTTATTGGACTAATTTTTTTAGCTTGTTAAGACTTCTTCCAAATAAAAAGTTGTTTAAAGCTTTAATATGTATCAGTGTGCTCTTTGGATATATCTGATCTTCAACTGTAGTGTAATTTATTTAAATAATATAATCCATAAATATTATTTTATCTTGACACACAAGGATAATAGGTCCTGTTTTAATCCACATCTGGGAGAACATTTGATATAATATTTATACCTGCAGGTGTAATAGGATGTTTTATAAATTTCCTTATATGAGATTTTCATCCTGTTATTTCTATATTTGGGCATCCTCAAGCCTGAGGGCTATCTGTGATCTCATGGTAGAGAGCTGAGGGTCTCAACTGAAATATCTCTATCAATCACTGCAGCAGGCTAGCTATCCTCACCAATCTAGATCCTCTGGCATCAAGACATTAAATAATGGCTTAATTTATCTCTAGATTTTTTTTTTTTTTGAGATGGAATCTCACTCTGTCACCCAGGCTGGAGTGCAGTTGTGTGATCTTGGCTCACTGCGAGCTCTGCCTCCCAGGTTCAAGAGATTCTCCTGCCTCAGCCACCTGAGTAGCTGTGACTACAGGCATACACCATCATGCCCAGCCACTTTTTGTGTTTTTGGAAGAGACGAGGTTTCACTATGTTGACCAAGCTGGTCTTGAACTCCTGAGCTCGAGCAATCTGCCCACCTTGGCCTCCTAAAGTGCTGCTATTACAGGCGTGAACCACTATGTGCTGCCTCTAGAGATAACTTGATTACATCAAGTAACTTTGAAAAATTATGTATGTATTATATATATTTACTTATATATATATAAAATGAAAATTTTTATATATCAATATAATTTTCAAAGTGCCTTAATATATATGTATGTGTATGTATATATGTATACATCTGTCCATATCTATATCCATATCTATGTATCTCACTCAGGAGGGAGTGCATGAGAGAGAGAAGCAAGAGGAAATAAGGCAAAAGTAGAAGGAGTAAGAAGAGGAAGAGTTAATGAATTGTTTTCTCTCGTTCTGCTAAAAATGCCTGTATGCTCTCTTTTTTCAATTCAGAAAATAAAGCTCCAAACTAATGTGGCACTCTTACAATGTAATCATTGATTCATTGTGAACAACTGGATGAGGAAAATTTGCCCAGAGTTACCAAAAATAAAATTCTTTAGACAGGAGAAAAGCCATGCTTCAGGAGATTGGCTAGAAGATACGTTATGGACACAGCAGCTTCTCATCAATTGACTTGGTTTTACGTTAAAGGAAACATGCAAATCTTTGTAGGTTAAACCACATATGAAATTCACAAGAGCCTCTTGGGCTTTAGGCACTGACTCTGTGGAAATACTAGCTGTAAGGTGCTTTCTTAGGGAAGGGGTGTTTATTTTGTCACAGTGACACCGAAACAGCTCAAGGTTACCACCTTAGAAATCTAGCTTTCAACAGGTACTTTAAAATTCCTTTAAAAAGTATATTTTATTAATTTCATTCATGATCTGTTAGCCCTCTAGCATTAGATCTGCCAGAGCTTCCAAATGTAGGATATTCTGTACTTTGAATGCAAACTAGTTGTCTCTTTAAACTGTGAAATGGGAAAAATTTAGCACAGAAATATCCCTGTGACCAACTTTTTGAATAAATGTGCCAGGGGATTTAGTTAGGTGCTAAGAATACACAGAAGAATACACTTATGCATCACTCCGTTCATTAATGCAATAAATATTTATTGTCCACTTCATGTCGGACATGGTTTGCTTCTTGCTTTAGGGATTTAGTAGTGAACAAAGCTGTTGAGAACCTTGTCTTTATAAAGCACACATCCAAAGTGATGGGAAGCAGAAAGAAAACAATACTGTAAATACTTTATATTGTAAAATAAAGGAGGACAGGTGGATCATACCGTAACTCCTTTGTTTAAATTCTCCACTTATTTTCATGACTTTTGGAGGAAGTCTAAATCCCTGGCCTGTATCCTGGCACTCTGTTTCTTCAGCCTTCTGTCTTGTTGTCCCTACTTTCACTCAAGGCCGCAACTTTCTCTTTTCTTGGCTTGGCCCTAGGACTTTTCAAATGTACCTCTGGGACCCTTTATCCTCTGCTCCATCACTATCTGTCCTACACCTGGCCAGCTCCCAATGAACATTACATCTCAGCCTAAACACTGCTCTTTTCAGGAGGTCCCAAAGTTCTCCCTCCAAGTCTGGTTGTGCATTGTCATGAGTGGTCCCATGACACCCTTTACCTCTGTTCATCTCTTACCATGGTACTTGTTGCCCTGTATTATGGCACTTGTGTGAGTGTTGGGTGTGTGTGTGTGTGTGTGTTGGGGAGAGGGTGCTATTTTGTTCTGTTTTTGACTGGCACACAGTTCATAATGGGTGAATGGATAGATGACTGAGTGAATGGATGAAGAAATGAATGCAATAGTGGAAGGTATTCTACCTGATAGTTGGACTCATTAGGGCTGCAGAAACTTCCATTCCTTGAGTTCACAACCAATAGTCCTCATTTTCCTAATTCCTCTCTCTAGCAGTGAATAAATTTTCTTATTAGTGACTCACCAATTTTTCCCAGAGCAAGTAGACAAAAACCTCTTTAATAAACTAGCCTTTCTTAAGCCAGTGGGGAGGAAAAAGATTCTCTCCTTTAGGGAATTGAAAGCGATGTTGGCAGCATAGGAGAAAGAACAGAAGCTTTGCCTGTCTGAAGCATGGCTCTATGTTGAAAGCTCTTGAGAACACTACGTTGTGGGGAGGGGGTGCTTTTCTTATTCAAACTTCATCCGTGAAATGTAATTTGGGGGAACTTTCCATGTGGCGCCGTGTGGACTCTGGCAGACAATAATATTTTTATTTACTAGTAGTTTTCTTTCAGAGAGGGAGAGTGATTTGGCTGTTTAGCATTTTTCTTCCATTTAGTGCTGCATAATGTTTACTAGAGACAAAATCTTACTACTTCCCTGCTTTGCGTGTTGTAAGCTACCCAAATGTGTTTTAAATATTGTCTTAGAGGGTGTGTGTATGTTTAGGAATCTGAGCCAGCCCCCACCATTTCCCTGCCCTCCTGAAGCTGCAGGACTTCAGGATTTGTTGTAGCCACTCTTAGAAGGAGAGTTGCAGTTGTGTCTGTAAAGAGAGACTATAAATATCAGGGGATTTGGTAACTGAGTAGAGACAACCGTCACAATCATGGGTTCTGCAAAGACTTGCATCTGCTGGAAGCAGTGTCTTGGGGTCGGCAATAGGCCATTCAGGAGGATGGTTGGGGAGGGGTTTGGGGACAATCAAAAGGACTATATTTTGTAACTCTCTTATTTTCCTGAAATGAAATTCATTTTTTTTCCAATCCAGTATAGGTAAGTGTAGTCGGCTATGCACATAATTTTCAAAATCCAACATAATGACCTACTATAATACTCATTTTTAGTGTAAAAATGCTAAAAATAACTATATTACACACAATAAAGTAGTCAAATGCTTGTACCTAACATAATAAATATGTTTGGATGTAAGAAAGTAAGATCATATGCAACTAAATAATAATCACTTTTTTATGTATTTGAAATTTTGAAATAAAAGCCTAACAGAGATGCTTGTGCATATATGTTGAATTGCCATGACTGAGGCAGCTACAAATGCAAAGCAATTCTCCTGCCTCAGCCTGCTGAGTAGCTGGAACTATAGGCATGCATCACCACACCCAGCTAATTTTTGTATTTTTTTTTTAAGTAGAGTTGAGATTTCACCATATTGGCCAGGATGGTCTTGATCTCTTGACCTCATGATCCACTTGCCTTGGCCTCCCAAAGTGCTGGGATTACAGGTGTGAGCCACCATGCCCAGCCCAGAAATTTTTGTTTTAAACTATGAATTTTCCTTTGACTTGTGGTTATATTAAAATTGTATTTGGTTTTTAGGGATTCTGCAGTATTGGATTTAATTTCCATGTTAGATTTCTCATGACTTAAGAGATATTCTAAAATTTTCATGTGGCAAACATTTGTTTTCCTATTTTTGTTATCAATTTTGAAATTTACTGTGTTGAGATCAAAGAATATGATTTTTACTATTCCTACATTTTATAGCTGAGGTTTCCTATGTGGTCTGTTGTGGATTGAATTGTACCCTTTCTAATATGTTAAAGTTCTAACCCCTTGATACCTGTGAATGTGACCTTATTCGGAAATAGGGTCTTTGCACATATAATCAAGTAAAGGTGATGTTGTAAGCCAAAAAGCACCTGAGACAGGTCTCAATCAGTTTTGAAGTGTATTTTGCTAAGATTAAAGATGATGACTTATTAGGAGGTCGTGGGAACATTAGCCCAAGATGGCTGGGTTACAACTTGGTTTTATGTATTTTAGGGAGATATAAGACATCAATCAACATGTGTGAAATACACATTGGTTCAATCAGTAAAGGCGGGACAACTTGAAATGGCAGGGCTTACTGGTCATAGGTGGATTCAGAGATTTTGTGATTAGCACTTTGTTGAAAGGGTTAAGCTGTGCCTGAAGAGTTGAAACCAGCCTGATTTAAGGCGAGTTGGGAGGGCTGGAGAAGCCTAGGTTCTTGCTAGGTAGATGAAGCCTCTGGGTAGCAGGCTTCAGAGAAAATAAATGTGAACATCTCTTATCAAAGGTGTCAGGCTCTCTGGAGAGACCTAGTAAAGGAAGGAGAATCTCTGTAGAATGTAAAATGTCCTTCACAAGAGACAGGTTTGCAGGGCTATTTCAAAATATGTTCTTCTTTCAGGACCTTGCTATCTGTCATGTGATGCTGAACGAGAGACAGGTTAGAATTTGCTATCTTACAGCTATAAAGAGTCTGATCTGTCAGTCTTAGGATCTCTATTATAATGTTAGTGCTGGTCAATTGTGTGCCTGAATTCCAAAAAGAACAGGTGGAATGAGTGATGCCCAACATGCCCTGCCCCACTTCACCATCCTATCACGATCCAAACTAAATGTTCAGGTTCCTTAGGATCCCCTTGGCTGAGTTGAGGGTCCGTTCAGTCTGTGCGGGAGCTTAGAATTTTATTTTTGGAACACAATGTCATACTGTCATACTGGATTGGATTCAATAACTAGTCTAATTCAATAACTGTCGTTCCTTTAAGAAAAGGGAAACTCGGACACAGAGATACACACAGCAAACAATATGTGGCAATAGAGTCAGAGATTCTAGTGATGTATCTACAAACCAAGGAGACCAAGGATTGCTGGCAATCACCAGGAGGCAGGAAGAGGCAAGGAAGGGTCCTTCTCTAGAGCCTTCAGAGAGACCATGGCCCTGCTGACATTGTGAGAGAATAAATTTCTATTGATTAAAGCCATGTAGCTTGTGATTCTTTGTTATGACAGTCCTAGGCAAGTACTACGTAGCCTAATAATACATGGTCAAACTTTGTAGATGAAAGGAGCTAGAAAGGAAGGTTTATATTTTTCCATGTGAGGGTCTGCCTTCTTCATTATGTTAAGTCCTCTATGTCTTTTCTTATTTTTGATTCGTTTGTGTTATCAAAGACTGAGAGAGGTAAATTAAACTTATTTATGGCTACTGTCTCTCTATTTTTCCTTATATTTTTGCTTTAAGAATGTTTATGTTGGCTGGGTGCAGTGGCTCAAGCCTGTAATCCCAGCACTTTGGGAGGTTGAGGTGGGTGGGTCATGTGGTCAGGAGATTGAGACCATCCTGGCTAACGTGGTGAAATCCTTCTGTACTAAAAACACAAAAAATTAGCTGGGCATGGTGGCACACACCTGTGGTCCCAGCTACTTGGGAGGCTGAGGCAGGAGAATCACTTGAACTCGGGAGGCAGAGGTTGCAGTGAGCTGAGATCATGCTACTCCACTCCAGCTGGGTGAGAGAGTGAGACTCTGTCTCAAAAAAAAAAAAAAAAAAAAAAAAAGAATGTAGATGTTATGCTATTTGACACAGAAGCATTAGGCTCAGAGTTGCATTTACTTATTATTACCATAAAGTTCTATTCCTTGAATTCAACCATTTCTAACGTTAATATCTTCCCCCTGCTTTACTTTTATTTTCATTTGCTTGCTGTATTTTCCAATCTTAAAAGAATGGAAAATGGTACTTTTAATTTTTTGAGTAACTTGTCTTACATATTACATTGTATTGTTGAGTTTAGACTTTCTAAAATTCAATTAGAGTCCTTTAAAAAAGTGAATGTATCTGATTTTTATTTATCTGACATACATGTTTGGTTTCTGTTATATCATCTTGAATTGTTTTATCACAGTAGTCACCCCTTTTCCTCAGGGGATACATTTCAGAATCCCCAATGGATGCCTGAAACTGCTGAGGATACTGAAACCTACGTACACTGTACTATCGTTTCTCCTATACGATCACATTGTACAGGGTGGGTGGCATATTGAACATGACTATGCTGGACAAAGGGATGATTTGTGTTCCGGGCAAAATAGAGCACTATGAAGTAAGACGGTATAAGATTTCATCACACTACTCAAAATGGTGCTCAGTGTAAAACCCAGGAATTGCTTATTTCTGAAATTTTCCATTTAACATATTTGGACCTAGGTTGACCCAGTAGCTGAAACCTTGGAAAATAAAGCCATGGATAAGCGGGGACTGTTGTATATGTTTTCTTTTGAAATACTTTGCTCCACTGGTGTTTTCTCTATTTTCTTTTGTGTGTTTTCTTATAGCGAGGAAGTTTTATCGCCTACTTTTAGTTATTTGTGCATAGGCATTCTCTGTGGTTTGTGTTCGCACCTTGGTGTGTGAAGGTAGGAAGGTGAAAGAGCTTGTGTGAAAGAATAAAGGTGTAAGAGAATTTGATGTGCTCCAGAAATGGCAAAAAGATCCGGATAACTAGAGCACAGGCTGTGTCATGGTACATGAGCCTGGAGAGCTAGGCAGAAGGTAGGCCACTGTGAATCTCCTTAGATCTTTGAGAACCACTGAAAGATTTTGAGCAGGTGTGAAACAAAATCAAAACAGTGAGCAAACTCTCTGGCAGCCACGTGGAAGATGGTTGAGGCTAGGGTGAGAGGTGTGACTAGAAGCAGGTCAACAAATTAGCACTCCATCATATTATCTCAGGTGGGAGGCAGTGAGAGCTTGCGTGAAGCCCATGATAGCACAGGTTGAGAGAAAAGCGTACTTAACGGGTACAAAAGATTGTAGGTTGATTGTACATGGAGGTTGAGTAGAGAAAGGGACTATCTGAGTCAACTGCAGGTTCATGCCCAGGACATGTAAATGGACTATGGTTCTATGCATTGACATAAGGACCTAGAAGGATAGGCAAGAAGAAAACATGCCGAGTTCAGGTCTGAACAGGATGATTTACAATCACCTGTGGTATGCCCAGTACTAGCTAATAGGCAGTGGGAATCAAGGCTGGAATATAAAGCTGGGAACCCTTTGGGTATCAGTGGCAGCTGAAGCCATGGTTTGGGATAAAGCTGCAAGAGAAAATCCTCAGCTGTGCTCTCCAACAGTAACCACTAGTCATATGTGGCTATTCCAATTTCACCTTGAATTAATTAAATGGAAATAATATTTAATATTTAATAATATTTAATATTTAAAATTTTGCTTCTCAGCTGCACGAGCTCATTTCAAGTGCTCAAAGACTGCATATGGTTTGTGGCTGCTCTGAGGGACAGCACAGATTATAAAACATCATCAAAGAAAGTCCTATGGAACAGCTCTGGTATAGAGTGAAAAGAGCAGTGGTTCGACATATATAAGGACCGTGTTATTATTGATACCTGGATGTTTATTGAAAAAAAAAAGAGTCCAGCAAAACAGGCAGAGAAGGAGTGTCCATCCACTGAGTGTCTTTGAGTGGGCTGAGCGTGAGACACTTTTCTTGCGTTATCTCTAATCCGCAAACTGCCCTGTAATGTTGGTATATTAATTACTTTTATTGTGTTAAGGTTAATGTCTCAAGATCCCAAACTAGTAAGTAGCAGAGCTGAACTTGTAACCCAAGTGCATATAGTATCCTAAATTCAGTAATGTTTCATTTGGCCCAGGTTGCCTGTCCACAGAAAACCCAAAAACAGTGGTACCAAGGAAGAAGAAAATTTCATAAACAAAGACTGACAGATGGCACCAAGAATTCAAGTAAGGTAAGATCAGAAAACTTTTCATTGTATTGGAATACAAGAAGGTTGTCACAAACTTTTTGGGGGACCATTTCAATGTAGTGTAAGAGCTGAAGCTCTGTTAGAGTAGACTGCATCTAGCTGTATAGCTATGTGGAGCATGGGCCAGTATAGCCTGTTCTTTTAAGAGATCAGATGTAGGTGATTACTTCTGTTTGCAAAAGATAGTTCACCAAAAACAGATTTCAAGTTGTTGCAAATTTTGTGTATTAAATGCTCTAAGGCTGCATCTCTCATCTTTGGTATACTCAGATGAGATTGGACAATCTACTTCTAACAGTTACTAGTTGTTTGGCCTTGTTCTAGTCACTAAACTCTCCAAAAATTTGTTTCCTATCTGGGCAATGAGGTTAGCAATACATGCCTACTTTGGCTAGAAGGAATGTTCGAGTATTAAATGAAACAGTGAGTTTGACAGTGAGCTATACAGTGATATATGATATAATATGCTATTCCCAACAGATCAGATTATAATAATATTAAAACTCTACAGATTTAACCACAAAGTTTATGCATTGATTGGACCGTTCATTTAATGTTATCAGCTCTACTTCTCTGAAGAATAGAAAAAAATATATATGCGCTTTTGTTGAATTTCCCCAACAAATCTTTACAGCTTGACTCTTAACTTTTTGAAAACAGAGGCTCGTGGGTTCCTGTGAATGGTTCTGATTTAATCTTTATTCCTTGGCTGACTTCACCAAAACTGGAATAAGGAGAGGAAATACTTTTCCCTTCTCCAAAATATTTAATGGAAATGGTTCAGATTTCCTAGCCAAGAAAAGGCAGTTTATAACATATATATTTCTAATTATTTTCATAAATAGATGAGTACCTATACCTAGAATCTAATAAATTGGTGGAAAAACTTAACATTAGTTCTCAAAAAGACAAATCACGTTGTTTACAGCAAGTGGAGAATGCTCGGAATTCTTTTCATCTCTGAGCTCCATTGATGACTGGATGGCAGAGTGTTGCTTGGAACCACTGCGGTTTGGTTGACATGAGGATAGACATGAGCAATGCATATTTGTTACCAGACCAGGGGAAATCTAAAAAGACTTTACAGATGTCTCTGTGGACCTGAATGCACTAGCTAACATCATTTCTCGCTGACAGAAATATTGCTAACTTCAACTCCCAGGTTCCAAACACTAAATTTTTACATACTCTAGTGAGGTCTTCAGCAGCTCTAAGGAGAACACTTGATATTTTAGCTCAGAATCAATAAGAGGAGGAGTATAAACTATTTGCCAATAAAATATTTCTTAGCATCCTCTGAAACTTTTCTAATTAGCCTTAAAGCACATTGAACCCACAACAAGTTTACTGGAAATGTCAGTTATTAAAAAGACATTTTACCGTAATTGAATGCTAGTGTCACATAATTCAGACCACAGCTCTGGCAGCCCAGAGAAAGAGTTGCTTGTAGCAAACTGAGCACTGACAGGAAGCAAATTTCTCAGCTGGGTCCCACCACAGTGCTTTGGGCTTAAGTTGCAAGAGGGAAAAATTACCAACCACTACCCCAGCTATCACCACTGAGTTGCTGTCATTGAAATAATATGAGGCCCAGCAAAATAAGAAGAAAACCAAATCCTGGTGGAACTTTTAAAACCTCATTCAAAAAAAAATTGGTGGGGGTTGAGGTTTATCATATTACCGATAAATGGTCAAAGTAAGGTGCAGGAGGAAAATCCCCGACTCCAGTTGGTGGGGGTTAGGCTATTGATCTGGACTCTATTTTCTGATATTTTTGCAGAAATAATATGAAACTCCTCTGTTTTTCAAGTACCATCTAAGAACCAAAATTCCATGTCAGGCTGAGTTTTAGTATCCTGATTCCCAGACAAATAGGAGAAATTGTCGTCATCCAGGCCCAGGATAGAGCACCACCATTGTATTAACAATGCTGGCTGCAGTTCTCCCTCAGCTGCTGTGGATCCCTAGTCCTAGTGGTCATTCCAATTTATGAAGTGATGCTAAATTCACCCTTGTGGCCTGAGGTTTCTTCCCTTCTGTTGAGGGCTCATCATCCTATCTGTGCCATCCCTGGCTTCCTCATAATCCTCCATGGATCATTCTCCTGAGCCTCCACCCATGCTCGAGGTTCCTTTATCTTAACACAAATAGAAAAAAAGCAAATGAAGAAATGGTCCTCCTACATTTTCTTTCCACTCACCACCACTTACTTAAAGTTTTTATCTTCTTTCCTTTATAGCTATAAATATTTGGTTAATGATAGCATCTTAAATGTCGAGTCCAATGACATCATTATCTAAGGAGTGAAAATGTTTCTACTTCACTAACCAGACCCAATATCCATGGAGTCTGATGACAGCCATGGATGCTGTCAGTCTTTGAGTCAGGGGTTTACCTCGCCTGCTCTTAAGTGGGCCCACAATGCAGACTTGATCTTCTTCCTTGATCCTGGCCTGCTTGTCTCCCTGTCTGGTGGCTCAGGGCCCTTTTCTACAACTGGCAGTCCACCAACCATAAATCCCTAAAAAGGACCAGAACTTTAGGGCCATGATTAGTTCTTATGGGCCCTCCTTCCCTAGTTCTGAATTCAGGTTTACCTCTGGAGGGAATTCTTGTTATGTATGGTCAGATTTCCCGGGGCAGACCATGGTATGACCGACCCTTACCCATCATATATAGCGTCATTCCATGTGACGTGTCACATGCATTGTATCATTAAGATAAAGAGTAAATACTATGTACCTAAGGTGAAACTAAAAATAAAACAGTGTTAGGACTTCACTGACCTTTTTATTATAAGTCAAATTCTAAGTGAGAGAATGACCAGCTTTGGCACAGACAGAAGCTACCATCTCTTATCTACCCCTGCTGGGGTTGTTAGATCTGAATGGTGTGGCTATTCCCATTTTAAAATGGTATTTGTACTTCAGTTTCCTATTTGGGAGCTCTATTCTGAACCCAATTATGCTTAGAATGAAGCTTGACAAGCTGTCTGGCCGTCTCCAGCTCCTCAACACTGGGCAGAATACGTTTAAACCAGGTAGACCCTGGAATAGCAATCTTGACACTCACCTGGCTCTGAGCGCTATGACTACCACGTGAGCCCTGTTCTCTTCTGACAAATGGGTTGCTCTTGGCTTCTCTTGTATGTCAAGGTCAGCTTAAGCTGCTTCTGTATTTGTCATACATGCCCCTTTGTGATTATGATTTTGGACTGCTGGCTGCTTACATATCAGAGATCAGTCATAAGCTAGCTTAGTCACACACTCTCGGCCCTCCTCTTCCAGTTTCTTCTCTTTACCTCCAGTCCAGCATGAGGGACAAACCTACCTAGAATATCTCTATTTCCTCATCCAGATCCAGCTTAGCATTAAAAAAATTCACTTTTAAAAGGGCATTTTAATAAGCAAAAAAGTGTTAAATGTAGGTATAATGATGGTTATTTACTCAGAGAAGACATTCTATTATCTGTTTCTAATATGTCAATAATATTAACACAACAATAGCAATTTATGCTAGCAAGTCACAAGTGCTACATGACTTACATATACTGTCTCATTTATTCTTCACAAGAGTCGTGTGCTGTGAGTAAGCATGCTTTCCTTGTTTTATAGAGGAATAGCCAGGAGACTACGTCTCTAAGCCATAAGCCAGTAAGCGATAGTCAGGGCTTGACTCTAATTTGATTTAGATTCTGTTACCTAAATGAGCTCCTTACCTCTGTGCTGCAACACTGCCCTAAGTAAACAAGTGGAGTAGAGCCCTAGCAAGAAATGAAGTTGACTGGAGAAACGGAACCATTGAAATCCCAGCCTGAGAAGTCTGTGTTTGATCCCATAGGCAACAAGAAGTTACCGTAGAGTTTTGAACGTGGAGTTAATGTGGTAAAATTCACGTTAGAAAAATTGACTGGATATTCATGGGTAGGAAAGACAAGCACATGAAATTCAGAGGATGGAGACCATCTGAAAGTCTATTACAAAAAGACACATGTATGAGAAAATCATAAATCTTCATATAATACATTAAAAGAAGCCAAACAAATGGAGAAATACATTGTGTTCTTAGATGTTTATAAACAAAAAGACTCAGTATTTTAAAGTTGTCATTCCTTCCCTAGTCTATAGAATCAATGACATTTCAATCAATATCCCAACAGTTTTTTTTGTTTGTTTGTTTCTTTTAAAACGGATCTTGACAGACAAATTCTAAAATAAATACGACAATCTAGGGCCAAGAAAAATCAAGTGCTGCTGAAGAACATCAGCTAGCTGGAGGATCTTGTCCTATAAGAGATCACAACTTATAAACATATGGTAATTAAGATAGTGTGGTATCTGTGTGTGGCAAAGCAAAAAGACCCATGGCAGAGGAGAGTTTAGCAATAAGCCTTAGCACTTATAGAAACTTGATGAAGTGTGGAGTTTGCACTTCAGATCATTGGAAAGAGGTGGAACTATTCAATAAACGGTGCTGGAAAAATTGCTTAAATGAGAAATTGGATTTCTAGCTCACACAATACATATAAAACTCTATTTTAGATGAATTAAAAACTTAAATGTGAAAAACAATGTTTTAAGCTTTTAGAAGAAAATGTACGAGAAACTTTTATCACCTTGTGGTATGGAATAATTTATTAAATTAAATATTATATTTGTAAAACAAAGAATTAGATATTAAAGAATAGAATTAAATGTTTGACTATATTAAAACTATGAGCTTCTATTTCTCAAAGAGTCCGCAAAGAAAGTAAAAGAAGAGACTGTAACTGGGAAACAGCTGCTATTGAATTACCAACAAAGTATTAACATCTCAAATACAGAAAGTACTAAAATTGGTAAGAAATATAACTATCCAGGTAGTAAATAGGCACAAGAATAAAGTAGATGTTTTACAAAAGAAGATACCTATGAAAAACCTATGAAAAAAATGAGTGTTTAACCTCATCAATAATCTGAAAAGGCATATTATAACCATAGTGAGGTATTATTTTATACCTACTAATTTGACAAAAAAAGTAAGAAGTATAATGGTACTAAGAGGGAATGAGTATTAACACATTATTGGAGGAAGTGGCACAATCTCTTTGAAAAAATAATTCCATATTATATTGTAAAGGTAGATATATTCTATTACTCAGCAATTATACTCATAGACATATATCTTACAGAAGTGCTTTTCAAATTTTAATGTGCATATGAATCATTTAGTAATCTTGATAAAATGCAGATTTATATTCAGTAATCTGAAGAAGGATTAAGTTTTTAAAGCCTATAATAGGACACATTGTAGAGAAACTGCAAAACACCCTATATTCATTCATTCAACAAATATTTACTAAGCTGGACACTTGCTACGTGCCAGCAACTTTATAGCATTAAGGATAAAATAATAAAAAGACAGAAGGAAAAAACAAAACAAAAGTCTGCCTGCACAGAATTTACATTCTAAGGTGCAGAAGTAAGGAGGAGCAATTAGGCAGTGAATAAATACATAATTAAAATATATATTATATCTGATGGTAACAAATGCTATACAAAATACTTAGTGGAGAAGAAAGGTAGGCAATGCTGGAAGTAGTTGTAATTTTAAATATGGCAGTCAGGGAAAGTCTTCCTGAGAATCTGAAAATCAACAAGACCCAAAAGAGGTGAGGGAATGAGCCATGTGATTATCTGAGGGACAAATGCACATACAAAAGCCCAAGGCATAAGTATCCTTCCTGTGCTGGATGAATAGCAAGGACATCAGTGTGGCTAGGTCAAGTGATTAAGGGAAAAAGTAATAAGGGATTAAATCAGACAGGTAGAGGATGTCAGATCATGTAAATGCCTTCCAAGCCATTGAAGTTACTTAGGCTTTTACTCAGAGCAAAGGGCAAAAATCTTTGGAGGCTTTTAAGCAGATAAGTGGTGGAATCTGATTCACAGATAACAGCATCTTTCTGGTTACTGTGTTGAGAATAGACTAATTGGAGGAGAGCCAAGCATAAAAGCAGAGAGAACAAGAAATATATTGTAATAAGCCAATCAAAAGATAATGATAGCTTAGAGCAGTGAGAATGGTAAGAGGTAATTGAATTTTATATAAATTTTGAATGTAGAACTGATGGAATTTTCTGAAGAACTAAATGTGAAGTCTAAGCCAAGTGATTATTTTTTGTTCTAAGATAATGGAAAAATAGTGATATTACTTACTGAGTTGTGGAAGACTGCCAGAGGAACATGTTTAGATAAAGTGGTGAAAATCATGAGATCATATTTGAATGTGTTACTTTAGAAGTGTTTTAAGAGGAGCAGTTCAGTAGACGGTTCGGTATGCCAGTCTGGAACTAGGGATAGAACTCTGGCTTGGAGATACAATTTTGTGAGTCATAGTCATGTAAGTGCTATTTATGACTATGGGTGAGATATCTAAAATAGAGAAGGAAAAGAGAAGAAGTCTAAGGTCTGGGCCCAGAGTATTCCAATGTTTAAAATAAACATCTTCAAGGCACACAGAAAAAAAAAAGACAAATGACCTATGCATGATGAAGAATTAGATGTACAGCTGACTACACAAGAGCAACAGTGAAAGCGAGAAGAAATAGAAGGATATCTTTAAAGGGTTGCAAAAGAGAAAGCAAAACTACATTTTTACAATTAAGGTGAAATAAAGGCATTTTTAGGAAAAGCTGAGAGAATTTGCCATCAATAGACCATTCTTAAGTAAATGTCTAAAGAATGCATTTTAAGAAGTATTCTTTCTTGCAAAGAAAATCTAAAATGAAGGAACAATAGGCTAATTGGGGAATAAAGGAATATCCCAGTTTGCTGGCAGATGTTCCAACAGTGATACTTCAGACACCAACTCATTTAGGGGAGATTGGTAATCTTTTATCAAGTGTGGGAATTGTGAATTTATAGAAGCGAAGCTGCTGAAAATGTAGGTTTATAATTGATCTTGAAATTAATCCTCCCTTACAGTTTCCTGCTGTCTTCAATATGATAAGCAAAATGTTTATGCTTCTTTTAAGTGTTATTACTCATTAGCTTTATTTAAATAAGATAATGTAATTTATACTTATTTATGGTGAATTGATGGATAGTGTACAAATAAAAATTTTAAGATAAAATGTTAACTAATGAGCTATCTTTTCTATTGCTTGCCTATAGGAAAAATATGTTCTGTAATAAACTGTGTACCTATTCCAAAGCAAAGATTTGGAAAACATTTATAGGACAATAAAGAAGAAAAGGCCAAAAGTCATCCATACGTATACATCTAGATGGATTAGATAATGATTACCATTTTGGAATGCTATGTTTTAGATAACCACTTAAATAGGCCATAAATGCCACATTAAGTTGCTGAAAAAAATGCTGGTGGATTAATAAATTAATTATTTTGACTAATGGAAAAAAGTTTACCAGTGAAATATCTTATATTAACCAGCTAAAAGAAGAAAAATTATTGTAAATTATACCCAGCAAGCATTTAATAAACTTCAACATTCATTCAATTTTTGAAAGGAAAAAGTTTTTAGCAAGCTAGAAATAGAAAAAAGTTCAGAGTATACTAAAAATCTATAATAAGAATTATGCTTAATGGTGCCACGACATTCAAAGCATTTCTAGTATAATTAGAAACAATATCAAGATGTCTTGTATCACAGACTTACTGTAACTTACTGTAACTTACAGTAACTCTGTGATACAAGACACAAAATAAAAATAGACATTAGATACAATTATTATCAAGAAAGACACAAAACATTGTTATTACATAACATGCATAATAGCCTATGTAGAATTTTCAAGCAAGCAAGTAAAAAAATTATAGAACTTCCTAGAGAGATTAGGAAGGGGTGGGTACAAAATATAGTAATCAACAGCTTGTTAAAATAGCAATGATCAACTAAAAATGTATTTGAAACATTGTGTTTATTATTACTGCAAAATTATGAAATGCCTAGGAATAAACCCAATAAGGAATATTTAAGGTATTTATGAAAAATAAATTAGAATTTTCTGAAGAGTGTAAAAGAAAACCTGATATGTCAAAAAATGATTACACATATACAATATTTGAGCATGGAAAGACTCAGGATTTTTATAATGTCACTTCTCTCCAGGTTACATTATGAATTTAATACAATCCCAATCAAAATCCTGAAAGGAAATTTTATGGAATTTTACAAGCTAATTATAAAGTTCATATGAAAGAGTAAATGTGCAACAGTAGCCAAGCAAAAGATAAATAAACAAAATTAACCAATATGGTGATCATGCCCCACAGGGAATCAAAATATTAATAAATCAATGGTAATATATAATATGAGTAGGAAAAAATACAATCAGATGAATAGGACAGGAGAATCCAGGAATGAGCCCATGTAAAAGAGACCCTAACTATACATTGTGGCAAAAACAATAAAGTTATGTTGATAGCTAATGATATTAACCCAAAAGTAATCTAGATGGATTAAAGTAATAAGTATATGAAACAAAACTATAATATATTAGAAAATATAGCAGGATTTATTTATGACTTGGTGGTGAATATGGTCTTCTCAAAGCAAATTTTTAAATGCATAAAGTATACAATATAAAAGTTGTTTTATAGTCAACAAACTATGGAACTTTTGAAGTACACAAAAGACTACAAAACCCACAATTCAACATATTATCAAATTTCTGAATAACAAAAGACAATCAAAACATACATAAAGGACAGTGATAACTAGGAAAAAGTATGTACAGCATACTTTTTTTACTAAGGGCAAATGAACAATATTCAGAATTTATAAAGAGCCAATGATAATAAATAAGGAAAAGATAAACAGTCCAATTGTGAAATAGGCAAAAGATATGAAAATAATTCACAGAAGAGGAGTTACAAATGGACTATAAACCTACAAGATCAATTTACTTCTTCTGGTACTCACGGATATGTAACCAACAGCAATGATGTTTATTTACCTGTTTGGAACATTTTTTATGTTTGATAAACTATCTCTATTTCACTACAAAGTAATACTGTGCTGCAGTCAAAAACAATGTAATAAATCTATGCATACAGATACAAAATCTATCCAAGAAGACTGTTAAAAAACTTCCTAATAATATACACATTGTATTAACATCTGTATAAAATTTAGTCTTATACACATTATATAAATATATAGAAACACGTAAATAGGTTCCAAGGAATCTGAGTCTGGGATGGTGATTCTGGTTCAAGTGATTTATTGGGAAAGTGTTTTCACGACAAAGGGCACTAGAGGAGAGGGCAGGACGGGGAAGATTGCTAAGCAAGAATGTGGTCTGAGCTGGAGACCTGCTCAGTCTGATCCTGCAGGGGTGCTCTGGAACACAAATTGCACCAGAGTGGGTCCCACCTTGAGGCCATTTTGTATCCCTGTGTCAGCACATTATTGACCAAGTGTGTCCTGCCTCCTTCTCCCAGGAGTGCAAGGCTGTAGTCACAGCTCCCTTTGCCAGAGGGGCAATTCTCTAGGGAAAGGGGAAGTGTCAAGAGTCTAGGAGCAGCAGAAAAGGGAATCGGGAAAGGACAGTAACAGCATCTGTTGCACACACACACACACACACAGCCCTCCTCCCGTGCACACATGCACACACATATGCACACATACACTTGCATACATATGTGTGCACACACACACAAGCACATGCTCGAGGGGGCAAAAGACTCAAAGGAGTCACACAAAACTAGTAAAATGGTTATTTACAGGGACAAGCCTGAGATTGGGTGGGGGGTTGTGGTCAAAGTAGGCTTTTAGCTTTATATTTGATTGTTTAATAATCACAATGTTATATTCTTATGTAACTAGAAAATATGCTTTTTAAGAAAAAGCATTTTACTTCCCTACTTACCGCCTAGAGAACTCCATTATCCCACCCCATTGCCTTCCAGTTTTATTTATATATTTATTACAAATAAAACTTATTCAAGGGAGCCATGATAAAATGCCAGTGATCTTTTTTTATACTTGTATTTCATAGGGTAAGATAATTACAGAACAGTCTTAGGCAAATGCAGTTTCAATTTTCTATTTAATAATGTAATCATTCACAGTCCAGTTTTTGAAATGTGAAACACATACAATATTTACTAAAACAGAAATCCAGTGAATAAACAATGTTCATCCTTTCAGTACTCAGTAACTTCAGTGAGAGGTTTCTATTCTTTTGAATGACTTAGTGACAATATCAAATTGACACTTGCCAGTTAGTTTCAAAGTCAATATCAAATTGACACTTGCCAATTAGGATCCTCTTCTGCTAAAACACGGAAGGGAATCTGATACTCATTCTCTACTTTCTGATATATATGCCATGAAAATATATTGCTCTGATCTCTTATTTCTTTAGCCTGCTCATCTGCTAATAATTAATGTAAACAGGTAGGGCCCCTCTTGCCTTCTTCACCTAACTCTCAGATGTGATCTCAAGCAATGTGATGGTTTCAGACACCATATAGGGACCAATGAGTCCTATGTTAGGGGCTCTATATTCAACTGCCTAGTTGACCTTTCAACCTGGATGTCTTCATTTAGCATCTCAAACTAAAGAGAATTCTGGATTCCCTGTTCACCCTGACCTCCTGCACACTCATTCCTCATCCCTAGCTCAATATAAGTTATTTTTTATTAATTGCTTGAGGCAAAAATCTAGGCAATTCTTGGTTTCCTTCTTTTCATCATTATGGCATGACATGGTTTGGCTGTGTCCTCACCCAAATCTTATCTTGAATTGTAGCTCCCATAATCCCCACATGTTGTGAGAAGGACCCAGTAGGAGGTAACTGATTCATGGGGCAGGTTTTTCCCATGATGTTCTCATTATAGTGAATAAGTCTCATGAGATCTGATGGTTTCATAAAGGGCCCTTCCCCCACACATGTGCACTTGCCTGTCACCATGTAAGATATGCCTTTGTTCTTCCTTCACCTTCTGCTATGATTGTAAGGCCTCCCAGCCAGTGAAACTATGAGTCCATTAAATCTCTTTTTCTTTATAAATTACCTAGTCTCAGGTATTTCTTCACAGTAATATGTAAATGGATTAATAAGTAAATTGGTACGAATAGAGTAGGGTATACTATTAAGATATCCCAAAATGTGGAAGTGACTTTGGAACTGGGTCACTTCCAAGAGCAGAGGTGGGAATAGTTTGGAGGACTCAGAAGAAGACGGGAAGATGTGGGAAAATTTGGGGCTTGTTGAATGATTTTGACCAAAAGGCTGATAGTGATATGAACAGTGAAGTCCAGGCTGAGGTGGTCTCAGATGGAGATGAAGAATTTACTGGGAACTGGAGCAAAGGTGATTCTTGCTATGCTTTAGCAAAGAGACTGGTGGCATTATGCCCCACCCTAGAGATCTGTGGAACTTTGAACTTGAGAGAGACTATTTAGGGTATCTGGTGGAAGACATTTCTAAACAGCAAAGTATCCAAGAGGTGTGCTCTTAAAGTCATTAAATTTTATGCATAAACAAATATATGGTTTGGAATTGGAACTTATGTTTAAAGGGAAGTAGAGCACAAAAGGTCAGAACATTTGCAGCCTGACAATGCGATAGAAAAGAAAAACCCATTTTCTGAGGAGCAATTCAAGCTGACTGCAAAAATTTTCATAAGTAGCAAGTAGCCAAATGTTAATCACCAAGACAATGGGAAAAATGTCTCCAGGGCATGTCAGAGAGCTTCATGGCAGCCCCTCCCATCATAAGCCAGGAGGCAGGAGGAAAAAATGGTTTCATGGGCTGGGCCCAGAGCCTTGCTGCTTTGTGTAGTTTCAGGACTTGGTGCCCTGTGTTCCAGCCATGGCTAAAAGGGGCCAACCTACAGCTTAGGCTGTTGCTTCATAGGGTGCAATCCCCAAACCTTTGCAGCTTCTGTATAGTGTTGGGCCTGCAGATGCACAAAAGGCAAGAGTTTAGGTTTGGGACATCCACCTAGATTTCAAAGGATGTATGGAAATGCCTGGATGTCCAGGCAGAAGTTTGCTGCAGGGGCAGAGCCCTCATGGAGAACCTCTGCTTGGGCAGTGTGGAAGGAGAATGTGGAGTTGGAGTCCCCACACAGAGTGCCCACTGGGGCACTGCCTAGTAGAGCTGTGAGAAGAGGGCCACTGCCCTCCAGACCCCAGAATGGTAGATCCACCAACAGCTTGCATCACATGCCTGGGAAAGCCACAGGCACTCCATGCCAGCCTGTGAAAACAGTTAGGAGTGAGGGCTATATCCTGCAAAGCCACAGGGGCAGAGCTGCCCAAGATCATGAGAGCCTACCTCTTGCATCAGCTTGACCTGGATGTGAGATATGAAGACAAAGGAGATGATTTTGGGACTTTAAAGTTTAATGACTGCCCTATTGGATTTTGGACTTGCATGGGGCCTGTAGCTCCTTTGTTTTGGCCAATTTCTCCCATTTGAAGTGGGTGTATTTTCCCAATGACTGCACTCCCATTGTATCTAGGAAGTAGCTGACTTGTTTTTGATTTTGCAGGCTCATAGGCAGAAGGGACTTGTCTTATCTCAGATGAGACTTTGGACTTGGACTTTTGAGTTAATTCTGGAATGAGTTAAGACTTTGGGGGACTGTTGGAAGGATATGATTGTGTTTTGAAATGTGAAGACATGAGATCTGGGAGGAGCCAGAGTGGAATGATATGGTTTGGCTGTTTACCCACCCAAATCTAATCTTGAATTGTAGCTCCCGTAATCCGCATTTGTCATGGGAGGGACCTGGTGGGAGGTAACTGGATCATGGGGGCAGGTTTTTCCCATGCTGTTCTCATAACAGTGAATAAGTCTCATGACATCTGATGGTTTCATAAAGGGCAGTTCCCTGTACATGCTCTCTTGCCTGCCACCATGTAAGACATGGCTTTGCTCTTCCTTCACCTTCCACCATGACTGTGAGGCCTCCCAGCCGTGTGAAACTGTGAGTCAATTAAACCTCTTTTTCTTTATAAACTACCCAGTCTAAGGTATTTCTTCTTAGCAATATGAAAATGGACTAATAACCGCCACACAGATTCATAAGAAAATCTTCTTGACTATTCCCTCAAAATACCTTCTTAATTTGTTTTTTTTCTGTCTCCATTAACACTGCCCTCAACCAAATAACAAAATCTTTCTCATGGATTATTGCAATAAAGTAATTACTCTCCCTGCTGTGTTCTTTTACTCTGTATTACACACACAGTAGCTAGCAAAGTTTAAAAAATGCAAACCAAATTATTTAATTTTCCTGGCTAAAACTCTGAGTATGTATTTAGAATAAAATTCACACGCCTAATAGTGAGCTCTGATGACCCTAAGAACTTCTTTTTTTCCATTCTCCCATCTTATTTTATATACTCCTCCGCTTTCACTAAGCTCTGGCCACACAAGGCTTCTACTGGTTCCTTTGTAAGTGCCAACCCAGTTCATTAAGAAGTCCTTTGTCATTCAGATCCCTGTCTAGATATCACCTTCTTAGAGAGGTGTTCTCTGACCACCAAATTCAATGTAGCCACTTTGTTCTTTTGCATTATATTATACTATTTTAGTTCTTTTTATATTTGTCACCTCTGATATTTTTCTTGTTACTATCTCATCTCATTCAAATTTAAGCCCTACTAAAGCAGAGACCTTTCACAGAGCAGAGACCTTGTACAATTTATATGTGTGTATGTATGAAAATGGCATACATATAATGGATTCTGGTACATAATAGGCTCTTGATACACCTTAGTTAAACAAATGGATTCATAAATGCATGCAAGCATGGCCAATTCTGTAAAAGGCATTTTGGAGATACATGGTAAATATGAAAATGGTCTCTTTCACATATGGAGCTTCCAATCTGCCTGGTGGCCCAAACAATAGAGCACTGTATGAGTAAGCAGTAAGCTATGTGGTATTGACAGGAGTTCAGAGAAGAGTGTGGGAAATGCAAGAGATGTAAGTTTTGGGCCTAGGTTCCAGTATTTGCATACTGCTCCATTATGCAAATCATTTAACAGAATGTATAGAATTTCCATACCCACCCATGTGGTTGCAGGAGGAATTGAATGGTGCTAAAACTGTCTGGTGATAGTTTATGCTTCAACAGCCCATCCTTTTTTCCAATATCTTTGCATTCAAGTATGTTTTCAACAGAAACATTTTGACTAGGTTTTAAGTTTTGTGCAAATGTGGTAAATAATATGGCAAACTTCTGTCCTTCCTATAGAAGATGCATGTGGAGGGTGACCTTAAGAGTTTTTTAAAAATTAATTTATAGGCACAGTAAGTAAAGAGACCAGTGAGAGAGAACTTGGTGATGCCAACATATCAAAGGATATTTGAATATTTCTGTTTTTTTACTTAATTGACTTACTTTTTAATCTTAATTGATTATATTACTTTGGTTTTTCGAAGCTTAATTCTTCTTGAAAACTAATTCTTTCTGGAATCTCTTATTACTTATTTATTTAATAGACTTTTAGAGTTTAAGCCTTAGTGGCGTGTTGAGCTAATTAATACTCCTGTCATTTGCCCATGTGGAACTTGTGTTCACTTCCCAGCGAGAGCCTTCTATTGTCACAATAGATATAACAGTGAACATATTAATTAAATATAGACTCCCAAAGATTAAAAATAATTGTTTTAATTGTATAGTTTCTTGTTGAAAAGTAAGGGAAAAAGGTTTAAAGAATCTGTCTAGGAGAAACAAGTGCATGAGGCAAATATGGGAAAGGGAAGCTTAGCGTTCTTTATCTTCTTTCTTCTGGGGCATTCCTAACACAGCAAAGACTTCAAGAATTTACTGCTATTGCTTTTCAGCTAAATGACTTGGGGTGTGAAAAACAGCACATCCGCCCTGTGGTTGAGCATTGTTTTCTACGAGTAGCTTAGCTTTGAACTTCTCTGTAGTGGTGGGCTGGTGGTACTCCCCTGGCCTCTCTCGGAGATTCCTTTCTAACTCAGTTACTTTCAGTTTACTGAAAGACCCCAAGATGACCTAAGGAAAGCTGTTGTTTTCTTCATTTCCTGACTCCACACTGCAGTGATCACACCTTCAAAAAATAGATTTCTGCATGTGAAAATATACCCATATCTTATTTTATCCAGAAAGCAGCATTCTCAGGTTATTGGGTTCATGACTTAATAACATAACACCCGAAATAATAGAGGCCACCTGACCCAAATTTTTAATTCACTAGTGTTTTCCCCCTTATGTCAACTTTTAGGGGAAGAGGAGAGTACTAAGTGTTTCAGGAATATATTCAGTTACTTTTAAAGTGTTATATTATAAAACCAAAAAATATAACAATCAATTTTTAAAAGTATGACTCTAAACATAGCTCCTCTTGTTTATACTTAGGTGAAAATCAAAGTATTGCTTTATTAATATTAGCAAAATCTCTTTAACCCCTAAGATGGATAGCTTCTAGTAATCAACTAAGGCCCTTAAAAAGTTGTATTTAATATATACTTCCTTTCACACAAATTGAAGAAAATAGGCCTGAAGTTCAAACTATTTGGTTTATTCAGCTAGTTACCAGATAAAAAAGGATGGTGGCCTCTTTCAATGGCTTCTAATCAGGAAAGGCCCTGGCCAGCTATGCAGAAACCTGAAGAGGACTTATTGCCTCTGGGCGGAAGGACAACTCCCAGCAAATGGACAGTGACCTAAACTCTCTAGTAAAATATGCAGAAATGAATATTAGGTTTTAACTGGTTACAGAGTGAAAGGCAGGACTCCTGGTGGTAGAGGAGAGTGGTATTACACACAAAATTTCACCAAGCGCAGAAGGAAGAGATGGATTGCCATATAGGCATAAGTTGTACTCTGTACCACTGTAAGGTGTAGATGGGTTCTATTGATAAGGAATGATATCAATATGTCCCCGAGGATTGTGTAGCAACAGTAGAGAGTCATAAAGATTTCTTAGGACGTATGTAGAAACTAACTCATTGTATTATACTGCCCAAGTCATTTAATCCCTATTAGCCCCAATTTCCTTGGTCAGAGATTATGTTTTACCCACTCAATAGTCATTCTTGCTCACTTCCTTAGCTTTGAGTCCATATATTGACAGGGATAGACTTGTGTACAGGTTAAAACCAACCAACCAACCAACCAACCAACCAAGTGCACTCCCCAGCCTTCCTTGCAGATAGAAGTGGCCAATGGGAAATCTCTAAATGAAAATGACTCAGCTAGGAAATACAGTCTTTCTCCTTTCTCCCTCCTCCCACCCAGAACAAGACTGCAGTAGCTAGAACCCCTGCAATTGTAAAGTGACCTTGAGGTCACTTTGAGGATGGAAATCACCCATGAAAAATAATGAAGTTGAGAGAATAGTAGTGTGGGTCTCTGATGTTGATGAGGTAGTAGCTTACACTCCTCCACTTCCTTCTCACACGAGATAAAATATAACCCTATTTTGATTAAGCTACTGTTGGTTGATATACGTATTCACCCTAATCATAATTGATGTATACATCATCTGTAATGATATTTGTTTGGGTGAAGAGAAATAAAAGAGGACATATTGGGAAGCACTTTATGAACAATAGAATGCTATATTAATGTAATGGTTTTGTGAGATTCTGGGCTCAAGTACTGTCACTTTGAGGCGCTAATGAAAATGACAGGCACAGAGCTGTGCAGTGGGTCATTTCCTCCCTCCCCTCATTCTGCCTCAGACCATGGTGCAGCTTCCTAGGAGCACAGAATGGTCATTCCCTGAGCATGGCTCTGTCTGGCCTGGCAGGATTCTCTGTGCTTACATCAGAATCAGTCGGGAGAAACTTGGTAGGAGCTAGAGAGAGAACAAGCTTATCAGAAGACCTATCCTGAGAACTGGGAGACTCCTTCCTCTATGGCTCCCTAGTGTAAGAGTCGGAGCTATTGTCGGTGACAGGGGAAGGTCTTGAAGCTGTACTGATGGGACACAGAGCCATTAAGAATTCTATAGATGACATAGATAGAGGGTTTCTTCGACATTTGGGTACAAATAAGTCACTCATTTGACAAATGATATGCAAAAACGATGCAAGCTTGTCCAACCCGCCTTATTTCATTGTTGTTCTGTTTTGTTTTGTTTTAGGCTTTTAGCAGCCTGAAGCCATGGTTTTAGTATCTGTCTCTAGTGATAAGTGAAAAAGAGGGATGGGGAAGGGGCTTTACTGGCCCAACCAGAAACAGAAACTAAGAACCCATGGCTGTATTCACTCCCTTGGACACCCCTGAAAGTGATCCAGAGAAAGACTTATATCTTCATGGAGATGCCAGGGAAGCCACATTCATCCTTGGTCCTCAGTGCTGGCCAAGAAGCTCACCTGCCCTTGAAACAGGGGAAAGAGAGTGTATTCGTATGACAGAAACTTTGTCCTAACACGTTGCTGAGAACAGGAAATCAGGTTACCTTGGAGGCAATTAAACAAATCTTCTGCAATATCCTCAACAAGTCCCCATCCAATCTCTGCTCGTACACCATCAGTGATGTAAAACCTACTGACTCCCTAAAGAGACCAATCTACTTCTGAACATCTTTCTTTTATCCTTATTATAAAGAGAAACTTATAAAGTCTTCTATTGAGAAATAAGATTCAAATAAAGAAAGGAAAAATACAAAAACACGAACCTTGGATTCCAGAATCAGATTTGGGACAAATTACTAGCTTTATCTTTCCAATAGCTATGTGACTTTGTGAATTTATTTAACTTTTCTGAGCTTGTACTATAAAGGGAAATGATTGCCAACTCCTGAAATTGTTAAGAATGATGATTATGAAAATAATAGCTAACCCTTACTGCCTATATTACTGTTTGTCAGGTCTGTACTTTGCATACTTCTAACAAGAACCCCATAAAGTGGATACAATGTTATCCCCACTTTTCAGATGAAGAGACAGAGGCAAAGAGGCTTAGAAATTTGCTGATGCCCACACAGTTGCACTTAATCACTGTCCTAGACAGCCTTTCTATAAAAGAGAGTTCGTTCCCATCAAGGCCCAGGCAGTCCTGATCCTGCTTAGCCCCAGTGTTCAGCAAAGACCAGGTATTTTAGGGAGGTAAGATGATAGAAAATAAATAAGCCAATGGACATGACAGATCCTGACACATCAATACCACCAGAGCTTGACATATTGATACATTTGAGCTCATTTTACCTTCCTTCTTCTTCAGCTTAAGAAGTCACAATTCTGCTAACAATTCTCAATAAGTATCATGTGAAATTTCCTCTTTGTTGATTGATTGGCATTTAGGTTGGTTTCACGATTTTGCTATTATGAATTGTGCTACTATAAACATGCGTGTGTAAGTATCTTTTTCAAATAATGATTTCTTGCTTAAGTTTATCCTCAATATTTTATTCTTTTTGATGCTGTTATAAATAAGATTATTTTCTTAATATCCTCTTTTTGTTTTTAAATTTTTTTTTTAAATTATACTTTAAGTTCTGGGGTACATGTGCGGAACATAAAGGTTTGTTATATAGGTATATACGCGCCATGGTGGTTTGTTGCATCCATCCCCCATCATCTACATTAGGTATTTCTCCTGATGTTAGCCCGCCCCAATACCCCCACCCCCTGCTATCCCTCCCCTAGCCCCCTGCCAACTGACAGGCCTCGGTGTGTGATGTTCCCCTCCCTGTGTCTGTGTGTTCTCATTGTTCAACACCCACTTACGAGTGAGAACATGCGGTGTTTAATTTTCTGTTTTTGTGCCAGTTTGCTGAGAATGATGGTTTCCAGCTTCATCCATGTCCCTGCAAAGGACATGAACTCATCCTTTTTATGGTTGCATAGCATTCCATGGTGTATATGTGCCACATTTTCTTTATCCAGTCTATCACTGATGGGCATTTGGGTTGGTTCCAAGTCTTTACTATTGTAAACAGTGCCACAATAAACATACGTGTGCATGTGTCTTTATAACTGATTGTTTTATAATCCGTTGGGTATATACCCAGTAATGGGATTGCTGGGTCAAATGGTATTTCTATTTCTAGATCCTTGAGGAATCACCACACTGACTTCCACAATGGTTGAACTAGTTTATACTCCCACTAGCAGTGTAAAAGTGTTCCTATTTCTCCACATCCTCTCCAGCATCTGTTGTGTCCTGCTTTTTTGTTTGTTTGTTTGAGATAGAGTCTCGCTCTGTCACCAGGCACCAGGCTAGAGTGCAGTGCCATGATCTCAGCTCACTGCAACCTCCGCCTCCCGGGTTCAAGCAATTATCCTGCCTCAGCCTCCCAAGTAGCTGGGACTACAGGTGTGTGCTACCACGCCCAGCTAATTTTTGTATTTTTTTAGTAGAGACGGGGTTTCACCACGTTGGCCAGGATGGTCTCAATCTCTTGACCTTGTGATCTGCCCGCCTTGGCCTCCCAAAGTGCTGGGATTACAGGCGTGAGCCACCGCACCCGGCGTCTCCTGATTTTTTATCAATTGCCATTCTAACTGGTGTGAGATGGTATCTCAGTGTGGTTTTGATTTGCATTTCTCTAATGACCAGTGATGATGAGCTTTTATTCATATGTTTGTTGGCAGCATAAATATCTTCTTTTGAGAAGTGTCTGTTCATTTCCTTTGCCTACTTTTTTATGGGGTTGTTTTTTTTTCTTGTAAATTTGTTTAAGTTCTTTGTAGATTCTGATTATTAGCCCTTTGTTAGATGGGTAGATTGAAAACATTTTTTCCCATTCTGTTGGTTGCCGGTTAACAAATGCCCATCAATCAATGAGTGGATAAAGAAACTCTGGCATATGTATATAATGGAATACTATGAAGCCATAAAACATGATTTAACAGCATTTGCAATGATCTGGATGGATTAGAGGCTATATTATTCTAAGTAAAGTAACTCTGGAATGGAAAGCCAAGCATCGTGTGTTCTCACTGATATGTAGGAGCTAAGCTATGACGATGCAAAGGTATAAGGATAATACAATGGACTTTGGGGACTTAGGGAGAAGAGCGGGAGGGGACAAGGGGTAAAAGACAACAAATACAGTGCAGTGTATACTGCTCCAGTGATGGGTGCACCAGGTTCTCACAAATCTCCACTAAAGAACTTACCCACGTAACCAAATACCACTGGTACCCCAATAACTCATGGAAACATAAAATTAAAAAAAAAGAAGTGTCCTCTTCATCAGGATTCTTTTCTCTACTTGTGTTACTTGTTTACATCCATGTAGTACCCATATTGAACTTGACACCCTGTGTATAATCTGACAAGTCTCAATATGAATCCATCATCTCCCTTGGTGTGTGTGTGTGTGTGTGTGTGTTTTGTTTTCAGACAGAGTCTTACTCTGTTGCCCAGGCTGAAGTGCGGTGCCTCCACTCACTGCAACCTCTGCATCTGGGGTTCAATGATTCTCCTGCCTCTATCTCCTGAGTAACTGGGATGACAGGTGCCCACCACCATGCCTGGCTAACTTTTTTGCATTTTTAGTAGAGACAGGGCTTCATCATGTTGGCCAGGCTGATTTCGAACTCTTGACCTCAAGTGATCTGCTCACCTTGGCCTCCCAAAGTGCAGGGATTGCAGGCATGAGCCACGGTGCCCAGCTATCTGCCTTGTTTTGAATGTGAATCTTCTCAATGTCATCCAAGATCACTTTAGCTTAGAGGGTAGCCACTGTCACACCTTTGGTTCATAAGCTTTGCCTCTTGCTTGCCTGGCACTGCTTCCTTCTTAAGCCAAAGTATCCAGTATTAACATGTATTGGTACGATTCTCTTAGAAAGCAAGTTGATAATATAAAAAAACACCTTCAAGATGTGTATCCCTTTGGCTGTTTTCAAAAGATGAGAGATAACAAATGTTGACGAGGCTATGGAAAAGAGGGAACTATCGGTGGGCATGTATATTGGTGCAGTCATGAAAAATAGTATATAGGTTGCCAAAGAAATTAAAATTAGAACTACCCTGTGACCCAGGAATTTTCTTCTGGGCATGTAGTACTCAAAGAAAATAAAATCACCACCTTGTAAAAATATCTGCATTTTCATCATTACTGCAACATTATACACAATAAATATCTGTCCAGTGAGGGACAAATGAATAAACTGTGGTGTGTGTGTGTGTGTGTGTTTGTGTGTGTGTGTGTGTGTGCGCGTTTGTGTGTGTGTGTGTGTGTGTGTGTGTGTATATAATATTATTCAGCTTTAAAAGAAGAAATCCTACCATTTACTACAACATGAATGAACTTGGAAGACATTATGCTAGGTGAAATAAGCCAGAAGCAGAAAGAAGAAAATTATTGCATAATTTCAGCACCCCAGGCAAAGCAGGTGTGGATGGTATGGGTGTTTAAAAAAAATTATTGCATAATCTCACTTATATGTGAAATCTGAATTTTTTAAAAAGTCAAACACACAGAGATAGGCAATAAAACAGTGGTTGCCAAAGACTAGGGACTTGGGGACATGGGAGGTATAGGTCAAAATATACAAAGTAGTAGATATAGAGTACAAACAAGTCTAGAGATCTAATGTACAATGTAAAGACTAGAGTTAATAATATTGTTTTGTATTCAGGATTTTTTACTTACTGAGTAGATTTTAGCTGCAAAAATAAAGGTAACCATGTGAGATGATATATATGTTAACTTTCTTTACTATAGTAACCATTTTTTTACATATACGTATCCCATAACTTCATGTTGTATGCCTTAAATATACATGATAAAACTTGGTATTACAATGTTTATCTTTTGATACAGATTCTGAGAAAATATGATTGGGACTTTCCTAAATGCTGAAAAAAGTTTATAGTCAATATGTCCGTTATTTGCATACTAAAAATTAGGAAACAGCCTACATGTCTAAGTATCAGGGGACTCTAGTAGGGCTGTGGGGAGTATAGCAGCTGAGAGTTCAAGAGTAAGAATATCTGGACTTGTTCCCAATTCTTCCCCTTAATGTTCATGACCACACACACACACACACACACACACACGGCCATGAACAGGTAACCTTGATGTTATAAATACTTGGCTTGGACCACCTGGAGGGAAGGAAGGCATCTCCCTCATGTCTCCCCAATGAAGAATCTTTCCCAAGTTTGCACATTCCTGTCCTGTCTGGGTGCACTGCAATTTACTTTTCTGGTTTGCTTTAGTAGGTAATGATTACTGAGTGGAGGTGGGTAGGACAGTCTGGGAAGGTGGGTAGGACAGTCCTAACTCAGACTGAGAGTAGCTCCATAGCAGAAGGATGTCAGGTAATACACCATGAAGCCAATGACTGCTGTAGCAATGTCAGGGAGAAATGTTTCATAAACTCCCTCATTTTATTTTAACCACTTGTAACAAGATACATTTTACCAAAAAAAAAACCACCAAAACAGTTGTTAAGTTTTCAAACTAGCCTTCATTTCACTCTGGAAAGTTTTGCAACATCTGCTATTACTTAACTCTTTTGAGAATTGTAGCAAAGAATTTTATAGAAGAAAACACTTCATTACTAAAAAAAGAAGTGTGAATCTATATTAAATCATCTCTTAAGGATTTTCTAACTAGGTGTCCCTCAGATATGTAGTAGCTAGATAAAACATTGAGAGAGAGGCACCGGAGATATCGGAGAACAGTGAGTGAAAGTTACCATATGTAAGAAGTGGTAAGGGAGGCAGCTGAAAAGATGATAGAAATTAATTTTGGTTACCTTATGGGGGAAAATCACAAAGATATTTCTGCTCTCAAAGCATCATGATTACTCTTAAGTAACTCCAATGAACTTTTTAGAGCCCCAATTATGTGCCAAGCTCTTTTCTAAGTGATGTTTATATAAATTAACTAATTTAGCTATCACCTCCTCCCTATGAGGTAGGGAGTTTCATTATCTTTCCCACAACCCCAAAGATCACATCGAATTTTTCATCCTTGGTAGAGACATCACTGACTGAGTCTACAGAGCCTCTTCACCTGCCCCTCAGCTCCTTTGAATATGCTGTTGAAGCAGGACAGAGTTGCTCCAGTGAAAATCTCTCATTTTAAAGATTATTCTAATAACAATAGGGAAAAGTCAGAAAAATAATGTGGGGTAATTTAAAAAGCTTATGAAGGCTTGAAAAGCTTTGCCCAGTCGTGTGTCTTGCTCTAATAGGTTCCAAGAGTCTAACAGATCTATAGTACTTTGCTATTTGATTTGACGCTGGAGGGTGGAGGTATCTAAACTGCCTCCGATTATGGTATTTGTCAGGAATTCTCAGGGGCAATAAAAGCAGAGTGTCCCTTTGTCACAAGAAGAAACTTTCATTTCTGGAAACCTCCAAACTATACCCATTTTACTGAGTGCCCTTTTCACAGAGTAATGGACCTCTTTGGGTATTTCCTTATGTTAAGGGGGAGTTTCTATATGGGCTACCCAGGAACCAAATTAACAATTATATAATGCTCTTCGTTTAGAGCAAAAATTTTGATGTCTAAAAAATCAACTCTCAAATGAGTGTTTAGAATTCAAACGTCTAAGTCAGGGTGTTTATATGTACTGACTCACTATGCATATTAAATTTCTAGGTGGAATAATATTAATACTTATTTTCAGTTCATGTATTATGTGAACACCGTTATTTTATTCTTTTTATTTTGTAAAATTACTCAGTACTTTCTGGATAATAAAAATCAATCTTATAAAGATGACAGTTTTCAACCAAGTTAGTTTATGGCTTTAACATCAAACAAAATTTTAAGATTATTCTTTTCAGAACTAGAACAAATGGTTTTTAAATTGTGTTCAGAATTAAAGAAGAAAAACACCAGGTAATATTCTAAAGAAAATGAAGAACAATAGGAGAAGATTGGTCCTAACAGATAATAGCATATGCTATTATTATTTAAACAATGTCATATAAACACTAAAAGTATTTAAGTGTTTAGTGCAATATAGTAGAGATTCTTACCAATTTATGATAGTACATATCTAATAAAATCAGATTATAGGAAACTTTATTAACTATTATACTAAATATGAAATAACTATTAAATAATATTAAATGATAAAAATGTTAAATAACTATTAATATAAATATTATATTTATAAATATATAATAAAGAAAAATTAAGTTAGAGTAGAGCTCTATTTCAAAGTAAGACATAAGAGTAAACATAAAATATTTTTAAAGCAGGAAGAGAGTAATTTCAAGATGTAATAGAGATGGATGCTTTTCAGAGACTTAAAGCAATAGAAGGAATTATGAAAAAAATGGGCAACTTTGATTAGGTAAAAACACTAACAAAAAAATAGGATTCTATAAAATGCAAAAATGGCAGCTTATACTGGGAACAACAGGGCTCTAGGAATGGTGGTTGAAACATGGACTTTGAAGTCAGGCCACTGAGTCCAAATCCTGCCTCCACCACCTATGTGAACCTGTGTAAGTTACTTAACTCATCTGTACCTCAGTTCCTCTGTCTGTAAAGGGAGGCTAATAGTAACTAGCTTGTAGTATTGTTGTAGGTATGAGATGCATGATAAAGCACTTAGAACACTGACATATAGTAACTGCTCAATTAATTGATAGTTATTATCAATGGCAGTGTTTCTGCTTATTACTGTTATTGTGATCTATAATAGTGCTTCTTTATCAGGGACACTTTTGCATCCAGAGGACTCTTGGCAATGTCCGGAGATATTTTTGGTTGTTACTACTTGGGTTGCTACCAGCATCTAGTTGATAGAGAGCTACTCATCATCCCGCAATCACAGGACAGCCCACTACAAGAAAGAAAGAATTATCTGGCTCCAGATGTCAGTACTGCCAAGGATGGGAAACTCTACTCAATAGTATGTAAAAAGTTTTTACAGCTTTACAAGAACTCCAAAAGTAGCCCAATAGGTATATGGAAAAAGGCACATGAACAATTCACTTAAAGAGAAGTTCAGATAGATAATAAGCATTTGAGAAAGATTCACATTTGCCACTAAAAAAATTAATTTGAACAATGAAGAATGATTTTAACATTTCAAGATAGTTAATATTAAAAACAAAGGTCACTTATTATACAGGGACCTGCGTATATTTATACCTTGATAGCCATGTAAATGGGTAGCAGTCCTTGGGAAATAATTTGGTAGTAGGAATCCTAAAAATGTGCAGAACTTTTGACACTTTGATGTCAGTTCTGGAGATTTATTCTAAATTAATTATTTTAAAAATAACTTATATGAGCCAATATGCTCAATGCATACTGGAGCATTTTTTATACTAGCAAAAACCTGACAGAGATTTAAAGGAACATGACTGGAAAACAGTTAAGCCAACTATATGTTATAACTAAATGGACTATTTTACCACCACTGAATTTGTGATAAAATAAAAAATCTGACTACATGGAAAATGTAATGTCCAAAGTAATGTTAGGTGAAAATGAGTAAAACATTTTTATTTACTTGTACTCTATGATTTCAACTATATATATAATATATAATAGTTGAATAATATACATATTCATATATAATAAATATGAAACTCAAAACGTGTTTAAAAATACTGGTTGAATGAGTTAAAAACAAAAAAATAAAAGTCTTATGACATTATAAGGATGGCATATAGGTATCTTTTTCTATTTACTTTAATATTTCTTAATGTGTTATAATGTTTCCTGAACAAACAGAAAAGGAAACAAGATCTTCCTCAAGCATGCCTATATTTGTGACTGAAAGTTAAGTAGGCAGAATAGAGATATCAATGGGTAGTGGTCTTCACTCACCCATAGCTCATATTATCAGTGATCCAGACTTCAGGATTTCTGAGTACACACTATCTCAGTTTCTGCTCTGTAAGTGGCCCCCTACAAATTTTGTGTTCAGCTTGAGGCAGAAACATTTTCAATATTTTTTTTTAATTTCAGTCGAAACTTAGGTGGTCCTTCAGGAAAAGATGCAAACAAGTCACTCTGATGTATTAAATACATTTTTAAGGATTAAAAATAAAAAAAATAAGGTGCTAGTGATTGTGTGAAGTTGGTTGTAGAGAAAATTCCATCTTCTTAGGTAGTTTGAATAATGGTCCTTGGAGAAAAGTAATTCATTGGTTAGTTATTTTAAAAATTGCTTACTTTTTTATATGGAAGAAGTCAAAGTTTTTGTTTTCAACAAGAGATACAACAGTTTTCTTCTTTTTTTCTTTCCTTTTTTTTTTTTTTTTTTTTTAGAGACAGAGTCTCACTCTGTGGCTAAAGTTGGAGTGGAGTGGCTCAATCTCAGCTCACTGCAGCCTCGACCTCCCAGGCTCAAGTGATTCTCCCAAGTCAGCCTCCTAAATAGTTGGGACCACAGGTGAATGCTAGTATGCCCGCCTAACTTGGGGGTCTCCCTATTTTACCCAGGCTGGTCTCAAGTTCCTGGGATCAAGTGACCCTCCTGCCTTGTCCTCCAAAAGTGCCAGTTTTCTTCTTTAATTTGGTATTTAAGCAAGCATAGTGGTTTATTCATATCTTTACAAATTTCTTAAGCTGTTACCATAAATTACTGGAAGAAACAGCCTATAGATAGGAAAAACACACAAAGTCACTTCAGAACTAATTCAGAGAATCTGTAGGAAGGAGAAATTGCCAGTGATATTGTGTTTTAAGATGATACAGTGTGATATATAGCCTTAAACATCATTATATAGATTAGCCTTAACGATCATTTTTCCCTATAGATTATTTTTAGGTATAACAAGCCATTAATTTCCTGAAAGAACTACAGAAATGTTCTTTCTGGGGGAGGTGAGATATTGAGAAGGAGGACTTTGATAAAACCTTTAGCCCTGGGTAATCAATTATTTCTCAATAAACTCAAGTCATTTAACCATTCTGGCCCTTGGATTTCCTAATTATAAAATGAAACTAAAATGTTTCTGCCATACCTCCTACCCCACTGAGACTTCAAATCATAGAGGAAAAGTTTATTTTCAGAAATGGCATTATGGCATTGGAGAGTCATTTGTAGGAAAAAAATGAAATCTATATTTCACTCCATCCATACACCAAACAAAACACAGATGGACCAGTATTTAAATGTAGCAAATGAAACTATAAATTACCAGGAAAAGATAGTATATTTGTATAACTTTGGAGTGGCTTTTGGGTTTTCAATATTCATCTTTATTAATTTCATCTTAAATGCACATACAAAGCATTCTGAATTTGAGAGGATGTCTCATAATTACTTCACAGTAAATAATGAGTGAGCTACTCCCCTTTGCCCAAGCCTTACCCCTGAGATAATGTGATAAAAGACAAATTGAATGTCCTACAAGTGTAGCTAGATACTCTAGCTAGCAAGGGAGAAAGAACAATGGATTTTCTCCATTAATATATAGGAGAAAGAGAGAACCATCTCCATACCCTCCTGAAAGGAGAGAGAGAGAAAAAAACCCCTTTGCTCCTTAGAGAAAGCATGGGAAGGATCCTGGGTTTTTGCTCTAACTTTGGAATGTAAATATATTCTTCCAAGGACCAAAGATCCAGCTATTTTGACCTAGCTATGTGTCCAAAGTCTGGATTTCATCCTTTTTAAATGTAAATACTTAGGGAGACAGTGTGCCCATCTTCTGGATACCTTGAGGCCTAACTTAGGGATCTAGTGTAGACTGTAATCATCTGGCCTTCTTGGAGCAGAGCAGCTAACTAGATCAACAGCTCCAGGTTTAATTCTTATGGTAAAAAATCCTTCTAGGGGAAGTGAAAGCAAACATCTATCTTTCTATCGTATACATTTCTATGTTTCAGGAAGTTAGAACTCTTTATAAGAGCACTGAAAAGCCCAGTGAAATTTTATTTCCTCATGGTACAGAATATTTTTCCAAACAAAATGAAAAGGCCAGGAACCTAAAGAAAATGATTGACAGATTTGTCTGTGTAACAATAATTAAAAATTGGTATAGTTAAAAACAAATTTTAAAAAGAATTGAGGGACAAATGATGAGCTGAAATAAAAACCACATTTGTAGCACATATGCAGAGTTAATATCTCTTAACTCTTAAAATGAGCAAAAAAGATATTTAAAAATTATGCAAAGGTCATGAATTTTCTTCACCAAAGAAGACAAACAAAAGTTCTCACCTATAAGAAAGTTGCTCAGGCCCATGAGTAATCAAATAAGTACAAATAAAGATCATCTGTGATATTATCGTCTTGACAAATTGGCAAAATGAAGGAAAACAATGCGTAGAGCTAGCAAAGTGTGGTGACAGGGCCTTTCATACTGTGATAGAGGGAATGTGGTGCTTCTTTGGGCCACTTCAACATCACGTATTGTGGTAGGCAGCATCCTAAACCCAAAGGTGTCCACATTCTTCTCCTGGGAACCTGTGAATATGTTATGCTTCAGGGAAAGGGAAAACTAAGGTTGCAGATGGAAGTAAGGTTGCTAATCAGCTGGCTTGAAGACAAGGACAGATTAAGGTGGCTGACTAGATACAGGTAGTATGTGACTCCTCCATGGAGAAGAGCCAGAATCGTAGGCAGATATTCACATTTCTAACACCCAAAAGCACCCAGAAATGAAGCCAACTAATCATACACAATATATACCACAGTCATACCCCTAGGGGAAAAAGAATAAGAAAATAAAAAATCTCCATCCAAACAATAGCAAATTCAAGAAAAAAAGAAGTGTCAGTTCTCAAACGAGAAGGAATCATCATAAGAACTCCTGCAACACAAAAAGCCAAAAGTGTTTTATCATCTCCAAAGGATCCCAGTAGCTCCCAAGCAATGAATCCTAACCGAAATGAAGTGTCTAAAATGACAAATATAGAATTCAGGATACGGATGGCAAAGAAACTCAATGAAGTTCAAGAGAAAGTTCAAATCCAACAGAAAGAAGCCGGAAAAATGACCCAAGATTTGAAAAATAGCATAGCTATATTGAGAAAGAACCAAATAAACTCCCTGAAATTGAAAAATTTACTAAGGAAGTTCGAAAACACAATTGGAATCCTTGACAACAGACTGGAATAAGCAAAAGAAAGAATTTCAGAGCTTGAAGACCAGTCCTTTGAATTAACCCAGTCCAATGAAAATACAGAAAAAAGAATTTTAAAAATGAACAAGTCTTCAAGAAATATGGGATTACGTAAAGCAACAAAAAATATGACTTACTGGCCTTCCTGAGAGAGAAGAGAAAGTAAGCACCTTGAAAAACATATTTGAGGATCTAATTCAGAAAATTTTTCTCAATCTTGCTAGAGATGTCAGCACACAGAGAGAAGAAACTGAGAGAACTCCTGTGAAATACTACACAAAAGCAATCATCCCCAAGGCACATAGTCATCACACTATCCAAGATCAATATTAAAGAAAAAATATTAAAGGCAGCTGGAGAAAAGTGTTATTATTACCTAAAAAGGAAAACCCATAAGATTAACAACAGACTTTTCAGCAGAAACCTTACAAGCCAGGAAAGATTAGCAGTCAGTTTTTAGCAATCTTAAAATAAAGAAATGCCAGCCAAGAATTCCATGCCCTGCCAAACTAAGCTTCACAAGCAAAAGAGAAATAAAGTCTTTCCCAGACAAGCAATTGCTAAGATAATTGGTCACCACCAGACCAGCCCTACAAGAGATGCTTAACAGAGATTAAAACATGGGAACAAAGGAATGATGACTTGCTACCACAAAAGAGCACACAAGCACACAGCCCATGGACTCTATAAAGCAAGTACATAATTGAGACTACAAAGGAGCTAGCTAACAACACTATAACAGGAACAAAACCTCACATATCAATATTAATCTTGAACATAAATGGCCTTAGCACTCCACTTAAAAGACGTAGGGAAGCAAATTGGGTAAAAACCAAAGCCCATCCTCTGTGGTCTTCAAGGGATCTGTCTTACATTTAATGACATTCATAGGCTCAAAGTAAATAGATGGAGAAAAAATCTATAATGCAAATGGAAAACAAACAAACAAAAAGCAAAAGTCAGTATTCTTTTAGCAGATAAAATAGACTGTAAACCAACAACAATAAAAATGGACAAAGAAGGGAATTACACAATGATTAAGGGTTTATTTTAACAGGAAGACTTCACTATTCTAAATATATATGCACTAAATATTGAAGCACCCAGATTTATAAAACAATGACTTCTATTTAACATGGGATTTTGAAGGGTAAAAAAACCACAATTACTTCTACACCTAAGAAAAGACTTTGGAAACCATACAGTAGTAATGGGGGACTTTAGCGCTCCACTGACAGGACTGGACAGATCATCAAGGCAGAAAACTAACAAATTCTAGACTCAAATTCAACCCTTGACCAATTGGACCTAATAGACATCTACAGAATACTCCACCCAACAACCACAGAATATACATTCTTCTCATCTGCACACAGAACATACTATCAGACTGACCACATGCTTAGTTCTAAAGTAAGTCACAATTTTTTTTTTTAATTTTAATCATACCAACCATCTTCTTAGACCACAGCAGAATAAAAATAGAAATCGATATGAAGAGAAACTCTCAAAACCACAAACACATGGAAACTAAACAGCTGCTTCTGATACCTTTTGGGTAAACAACGAAAGGCAGAAATAAAAAATTCTTTGAAACAAAATGAAAATAGAGACACAACATACCACAACCTCTGAGATGTGGCAAAGCAGTGTTAAGAGGTAAGTTTACAGTGCTAAATATGTACATCAAGAAGATAGTTCCCTGGCTGTCTAGTGGCTAGGAAAAAAAAAAAAAGGAAGAAAGATGTCAAAGACAGAAAGATCCCTAGTCTCATACCTAAAGGAACTAGAAAAACAAGAAAAATCTAAACCTATAGCTAGCAGAAGAAAAAGATAGCTAAAATCAGAGCAGAACTAAATGAAATTGAGACCTCAAAAAGGTGTACAAAGGATCAATGAAACAAAAAGTTAATTTTTTGAAAAAATAAATAAAATTGATAGGCTGCTAGCTAAATTAACAAAGAAAAGAAAACATCCAAATAAACACAATCAGAAATGACAAAGGTGACATCATAATCCCACATAAATACAAAAGATTCTTAGAGACTACTATGAACAACTCTCTGCCACAAACTAGAAAATCTAGAAAAAATGGATAAATTCCTAGACACAGAAAACCTCCCAAGATTGAGTCAAGAAGAAACAGAAATTCTGAACTGAGAAAAATGAGTAATAAAATTGAGTCAGTAATTAAAAAAAAAACTTACCAACCACACACACACACGCACACACAACGCTGTGGACTATCTGGATTCATAGCCAAATTCTACTACCAATCCCACTGAAACTATTCCAAAAAATCAAGGAGGAGAGACTCCTTCTTAACTCATTTAAAGGTTATTATATCTGATACAATGAGAAAGAATAATTCTACAAAACGAGTATCATCCTGATGCAATAATCTGGCAAGGTCACAACAGAAAAAGAAAACTACAGGATAATTTCCCTGATGAAAACAGACCCCAAAATCCTTAACAAAATGCTAGCAAATCGAATCCAGTAGCATATTAAAAAGTTAATTCAGGACTCGAAGCAGCTGCAGTCAGAGGGTCCCACTGAGAACAAAAACAGCATGCAAATCCTGCACCAGCAATCGAGGTATCAAGGTTCTATCATCAGGACTGACTAGGTAGTTGGTGTGACCCACAGAGAACAAGGAAAAGCAGGATGGTGTATCAGCCCACCTGAGAGCCACACAGGGAAAGGGGAAACCCCCCTCCAGCCAAGGAAGGCAGTGAGTGAGCATGCTACCCAGCCTGAGAAATCATGCTTTTTTTCACAGATTTGTCCAACCTGCAGATGAGGAGATCCCACTCATGAGCCCATGCCACCAGGGCCTTGGGTCCCAACCACAGAACTGCACAAATTCTCAACAGCCACTAGGCTGTAGTCTACCTCAAACTACCAAGTTCCTGAAGGCATGGGTGGCCACTGTCACTGCAGCTGCCTGCTGCCTAAGCTTTCTGAGTTCTCTGGGGGAAGAACAGCAGCCATCACTACAGCTCCAGGCCATTATTGTTCCCCTGCTGGTGCTGAGGAGACTGGGTCGCTTGGTCCTGAGTTGTATTCCCCACAACACAGCACACCAGCTGTGTCAGATTGTGGCCAGACTGCCTCTTTAGGCTGGACTCTGACCCATTCCCTCCTCACTGGGCAGGGCCTTTGTAGAGGAATTCCAGCAACTCCAGCCAGGGGCTTAGGGATAGAACTCTGATCTCCCTGGGCCTAAGACCCTAGGGGGAGGGATGGATGTTGGACATGATCTCCATGAATCAGGAGACTTAGTGTTTTCCCTGCTAGTTCTAAGAAATCTGGGCATTCCAGATGATTGGGTTCCCCCCAGCACAGCACACCTGCTTCACCAAGGGGCAGCCAGAGTGCTTCATTAAGTGAGTCCTGGACCCCGTGTCCCCTGACTGGGTGAGACCCCAGGTCACCAGACACCTTATACAGGAGTGCTCTTACTGGCAACAGGTTGGTTTCCCTGGAGGACAGAGATCCCGGAGTAAGGAGTAGGCACGCATCTTTGCTGTTCTTCAGCCTCCTCAAGTGACACCTCAAGGTGCAAGAAGAACCCAGGTGAATAGTGCCTGAAGTGAACCCCCAGAAAACTGTGGCAGCCCTACAGAAGAGGGACCTGACTGTTGAAAGGAAAATAGACAAACAGAAAGCAACAACAACAATATCAACAAAAGAATTCCCACTAAAATCCATCCACAGGTCAGGAGCCTCAACGATTGAAACTAGACAAACTCATGAAGATGAGAAAGAATCAATAATAATAAAAAAAAACACTGAAAACTCAAAAGGCCAGAGTGCCTTGTCTCCTCCAAATGATGGCAACACCTCTCCAGGAAGGGCAGAGAACTGGGTGGAGGCTGAGATGGACAAACTGACAGATGTACGCTTCAGAATATGGGTAATAACAAACTTCACTGAGTTAAAAGAGCATGTATTAGCACAATGCAAAGAAGCTAAGAACCATGATAAAAAGTTACAAGAGCTGCTAACTAGAATAACCAGTTTAGAGAGTAACATAAATGACCTGATGGAGCTGAAAAACAGCACGAGTACTTTGTGATGCAAACACAAGTATCTATAGCTGAATAGATCAAGCAGAAGAAAGAATAACAGAGCTTGAAGACTATCTTGCTGAAATAAGGCAAGCAGATAAGATTAGAGAAAAAAGAATGAAAACTAACAAAACCTCCAAGAAATTCGGAGCTATGTAAAAAACAAAACCTATGGTTGACTGGAGTACCTGAAAGAGATGGGGAGAATGGAACCAAGTTGAAAAACATATTTCAGGATATCATTCTGGAGTACTTCCCCAACCTAGCAAGACAGGCCAAGATTCAAATTCAGGAAATCCAGAGAACCCCGGTAAGATACTCCATGAGAAGATCAACTCCAAGACACATAATCATCAGATTCTCCAAGGTCAAAATGAAGAAAAAATGTTAAGAGCAGCCAGAGAGAAAGCAGGTCACCTACAAAGGGAAGCCCACAGACTAACAAGGGACCTCTCAGCAGAAACCTTACAAGCCAAAAGAATGGGGACCAATATTCAACATTCTTAAAATAATTTCTAACCTAGAATTTCATATCTGACCAAACTAAGCTTCATAAGTGAAGGAGAAATAAATCCTTTACAGGCAAGCAAATGCTGAGGGAATTTTTCTCCACCAGGCCTGCCTTGCAAGAGCACTAGAGGAAAGCACTAAATATAGAAAGAAAAAACTGGTATCAGCCACTGCAAAAACACACCAAAATATAAACACTAATGACACTGTGAAGAAACTGCATCAACTAGTATGCAAAATAACCAGCTACCATCATGATGAAAAAATCAAATTCACACATAACAATATTAACCTTAAATGTAAATGGGCTAAATGCCCCAATTAAAAGACACAGACTGGCAAATTGAATAAAGAGTCAAGACCCATCAGTGTGCTGTATTCAAGAGATCCATCTCATATGAAAAGACACACATAGGCACAAAATAAAGGCATGGAGGAAAATTTACCAAGCAAATGGGAAGTAGAAAAAAACAGGGATTGCAATCCTAGTCTCTGACAAAACAGACTTTAAGCCAACAAAGATAAAAAAAGACAAAGAAGGGCATTATGTAACGGCAAAGGGATCAATTCAACAAGAAGAGCTAACAATACTAAATATATATGCATCCAATACTAGAGCACCCAGATTCATAAAACAAGTTATTTGAGATCTACAAAGGGACTTAGACTCCCACACAGTAATAGTGGAGATTTTAATACCCCACTTTCAGTATTAGACAGATCATCTAGACAGAAAATTGACAAGGATATTCAGGACTGGATCAAGTGGACCTGATAGATCTCTACAGAACTCTCCACCCCAAAGCAACAGAGTATACATTCTTCTCAGTGCCACGTGGCACTTACTCTAAAATGAATCATGTAATTGGAAGTAAAAGACACCTCAGCAAATGCAAAATAACTGAAATAATAACAAAAAGTCTCTCAGACCACAGAGCAATCAAATTAAAACTCAAGATAAGAAACTCAAAACCACACAACTACATGGAAATTAAACCATCTGCTTCTGAATGACTCCTGGGTAAATAATGAAATTAAGGCAGAATTCAAGAAGTTATTTGAAACCAACGAGAACAAAGAGACAATGTTCCAGAACCTCTGGGACACAGCTAAAGCAGTGTTAAGAGGAAAATTTATAGCACTAAATGCCCACATCAGAAACCTAGAAAGATCTCAGATTGACACCCTAACATCACAACTAAAAGAACTAGAGAAGAAAGAGCAAACAAATCCAAAAACTAGCAGAAGACAAGAAATAACTAATATCAGAGTGGAACTGAGGGAGATAGAGACATGAACAACCCTTCAAAAAAAATCAATGAATCCAGGTTCTGGTTTTCTGAAAATATTAATAAATCAGATATACTGCTAACTAGAATAAATAAGAAAAGAGAGAAGACTCAAATAGATACAATAAAAAATGATAAAGAGGATATCACCACTGACCCCAAAGAAATACAACCAACCACTAGATAATATTGTAAACACCTCTATGCAAATAAAGTAGAAAATCTAGACGTAATTGATAAATTTCTGGACACATACACCCTCCCAAGACTAAACCAGGAAGAAGTGGAATCCTTGAACAGAACAATAACAAGTTCTGGAATTGAGGCAATAATTCATAGCTTATCAACCAAAAAAAAAAAAAGAAAAAAAAAAAAGGCCAGACAGATTTCCACTCAGATTCTACCAGAGATACAAAGAGGAGCTGTTACCATTCCTTCTAAAACTATTCCAAACAATTGAAAAGGAAGGCTTTCCTCCTAACAGATTTTATGAGGCTAGCATCATCCTGATGCCAAAACCTGTAAGAAACACTACCAGAAAAGAGAACTTTAGGCCAATATCCTGATGGGTATCAATGTGAAAGTCCTCAATAAAATACTGGCAAACCAGATCCAGTAGCACATCAAAAACCATATCCACTATGATCAAGTTGGCTTCATCCCTGGGATGCAAGTCTGGTTCAGCATATGCAAATCAGTAAGTGTAATTCATCACATAAACAGAACTAATGACAAAAACTACATGATTATCTCAATAGATGCAGAAAAGGCCTTCGATAAAATTCCACCTCCCTTCATGTAAAAAACTCTCAATAAACTAGGTATTGATGGAACATATCAAAGTAATAAGGGCCATTTATGACAAACCCACAGCCAATATCATAATGAATGGGCAAAAGCTGGGAGCATTCCCTCTGAAAACTGGCACAAGACAAGGATGCCTGCTCTCACCACTCCTATTTGACATAGTATTGGAAGTTCTGGCCAGGGCAATCAGACAAGAGAAGAAATAAAGGGCATTCAAATAGGAAGAGAGGAAGTCAAATTTTCTCTGCAGATGACATGATCCTACATCTAGAAAGCCCTATTTTCTCGGCCCAAATGCTCCTTAAGCTGATGAGCAACTTCAGCAAAGTCTCAGGATAAAAAATCAACGTGCAAAAATCACAAGCATTCCTATACACCAACAACAGACAGGCAGACAGCCAAATCATGAATGAACTCCCATTCTCAATTGCTACAAAGAGAATAAAATATGTAGGAATACAGCTAACAAGGGATGTGAAGGACCTCTTCATGGACAAATACAAACCACTGCTCAAGGAAATAAAAGACATAAACAAATGGAAAAGCATTCCATGCTTGTGAATAGGAATAATCAATATCATGAAAATGGCCATACTGCCCAAAGTAATTTATAGATTCAATGCTGTTCCCATTAAACTACCATTGACATTCTTCACATAATTAGAAAAAACTACTTTAAAATTCATATGAAACCAAAAAAGAGCTCATATAGTCAAGACAATCCTAAGCAAAAAGTACAAAGCTGGAGGCATCATGCTATCAGACTTCAAACTATACTACAAGGCTACAGTAACCAAAACAGCATGATACTGGTACCAAAACATAGACTAATGGAACAGAATAGAGATCTCAGAAATAAGACCACATATCTGCAACCATCTGATCTTTGACAAACCTGACAAAAACAAGCACTGGGAAAAGGATTCCTATTTAATAAATCATGCTGGGAAAACTGGATAGCCATATGCAGAAAACTGAAACTGGACCCCTCCCTTACACCTTCTACAAAATTAATTCAAGGTGTATTAAACACTTAAATGTAAAACCCAAAACCATAAACCATAAAAACCCTAGAAAAAAAATCTAGGCAATATCATTCAGGACATCATAGGCAAAGATTTTATGATGGAATCACCAAAAGCAATTGCAGTAAAAACAAACATTGACAAATGGAGTCTAGTTAAACTAAAGAGCTTCTGCACAGCAAAAGAAACTAGCATCAGGGCAAATAGGCAACCTACAGAATGGGAGAAAATTTTTGTAATCTACCCATCTGGTCTAATATCCAGAATCTATAAGGAATTTAAACATATTTACAAGAAAAAAAGAGACAACTCCATCAAAAAGTGGCCAAAGGACATGAACAGACACTTCTCAAAAGAAGACATTTATGCAGCCAGAAAAATATGTAAAAAGCTGAACATCACTGATAATTGGAGAAATGCAAATCAAAGCCACAATGAAATCCCATCTTACACCGGTCAGAATGCAATTATTAAAAAGTCAAGAGACAACAGATGGTGGCAAGGCCATGGAGCAGTAGGAACACTTTTACACTGTTGGTGAGAATGTAAATTTGTTCAACCATTGTGGAAACGAGGGTGGTGATTCCTCAAGGATCTAGAACCAGAAATACCATTTGACCCAGCAATTCCATTGTTAGGTACATAACCAAATGAATATAAATCATTCTATTATAAAGATACATGCACATGTATGTTTATTGCAAGCACTATTCACAATACCAAAGACATGGAATCAACTCAAATGCCCCTCAATGATAGACTGGATAAATAAAATGTGATACATATACATCATGGAATACTACATAGCCATAAAAAGGAATAAGATCATGTCCTTTGCAGGGACATGGTTGAAGCTGGAAGCCATCATCCTCAGCAAATTAATACAGGAGCAGAAGACCAAATACCACATGTTCTCACTCATAAGTGAGAGCTGAACAGTGAGAACACATGGATCCAGGGAGGAGAACAACATATACCAGGGCTTGCTGGAGGGTCAGGGAGAGGGAGAGCATCAGGATAAATAGCTATTTATAATGCATGCAGGCCTTAATACCTAGGTGATGGGTCGATAGGTGCGGCAAACCACCATGGCACACGTTTACCTATGTAAAAAACCTGCATGTCCTATACATGCATCCTGGAATTTAAAATAAAATTAAATAAAAAATTAAAATAAAAATGCTAATTCACCACAATCAAGTGAACTTTATTACTGGGATGCAAGGATGGTTCAACATTCAAATCAATAAATATCATTCACCACATAAACAGAATTTCAAAACAAAAATCATGTGATTATCTGAATAGATGTAGAAAAAGCAGTTAATAAAATCCAACATCCCTTCATGCTAAAAACCCTCAGCAAATTAAGCATCAAAGGAACATACCTCAAAATAATAACAGCCATTCTATGACAAACCCACAACCAATATCATACTGAATAGGCAATAGTTGGAAGCATTCCCCCTAAGAACTAGAACAAGACAAGGATGCCCACTCTCACCACTCCTATTCAACATATGATATGATTTGGCTCTGTGTCCCCACCCAAAACTCATTTTGTAGCATCTGTAATTCCCATGTATTGTGGGAGGGACCAAGTGGGAGATGATTGAATCATGGGGGCGGGTCTTTCCTGTGCTGTTCTTGTGATAGTGAATGGGTCTCAGGAGATCTGATGGTTTCAAAAATGGGAGTTTATTTGCAGAAGTTCTCTCTTTGCCTGCTGCCAGTCATGTAAGATGTGACTTGCTCCTCTTTGCCTTCTACCACAACTGTGAGGCATTCCCCAGGCATGTGGAACTGTAAGTCCAATAAACCTCTTTCTTTTGTAAATTGCCCAGTCTCATGTATGTCCCTATCAGCAGCGTGAAAACAGACTAATACAACATAGTACTGGAAATCCCAGCCAGAGCAATCAGGCAAGAGAAAGAAATGAAAGGCATCCAAATAGGAAAAGAGGATGTCAAATTATCTCTATTCACTGACAATATAATCCTATACCTAGAAACCCCTAAAAATTCCTCCAAAAGACTTCTAGACGTAATAAAAGACTTTAGTAAAGTTTCAGGATACAACATTCATATATAAAAAAAAATCAGTAACAGTTCTATACACCACTAACATGCAAGCAGAGAACCCAATCAAGAACACAGTTCCATTTACAATAGCCACACAAAGAATACAATATCTAAGAATACTTCTAACCAAGGAGGTGAAAGATTTCTACAAGGAGAACTACAAAACAATGCTGAAAGAAATCATACGTGACACAGACAAATGGAAAAGCATTCTATGCTTATGGATTGGAAGAATTCATATTGTTAAAATGTCCATGCTGCCCAAAGCAATCTATAGATCAAGGCTATTCCTATAAAATTACCAAAGTCATTTTGCATAGAATAAGAAAAATCTATTCTAGAATGCATATGGAGCCAAAAGCAGAGCTTGAATACCCAAAGCCAACCTAAGCAAAAAGAGTAAAGTCAGTTGCATCACATTAACCAACTTCAAACTATACAAGGCTGCAGTAGTCAAAACAGCATGGTACTCAGACAAAAAGAAACACATAGACCAATGGAACAGAATAGAGAACCCATAAATAAAGCCATACACCTTTCTCCTACACAGGGTCAGTCAATTTTCTCAGAAGCATTATTGAATAGGGTGTCCTTCCCCATTCTTCACCAGCACAGCTGAACATTGCTGGAGAAAAACAACCCAGCTGGCTGAGCTTACTTGAAGTCCATGATCACAAATCTCAAAGGATCTTAGTACTGTCTGGAAGTCATACTATGCTTTTCTAGTCCATTAATTCTTACTCTCTTAGATGATTAGTGTACACATTCTCCTTTCTTCACCCGTCTCCAACACCTCATCCTTGAACACCACTCTCAACCATGAATTTGCTTGCTATTTCACCATGAAAGCTGAAGCATCAGAAGTTAACTTCCACTTGCTCCCACACCTGTCTCCCCACACATCTAACTCTGTGCCCATATACTCATATTGTGGTCTGAACCCTTTCCCCTCTTGCCTACTCAAGGATATGCTCCAGTGATTGTTTCATCCTCCTTCATTATCAATTTTTCCCTGATAATGGATTATTCATTAGCATGCCAGCATTTCATTTTTACCATCTCAACAAAATTCGTAACTACTTTTCTCCCTTTACCACTGGCCCCAATTCTTTATTGACCTTGGAATCAAAACCTAGTGGAGTTGATTATGCTCATCGTTCCAATTCTTTTCTTCCCATTCCTTCTTGAACCTATTCTAATGTGGGTTTCCTTCCACCCAATGCCACAGAAGTTGCTTTTCCCAAGTTCACCAAGAACTGCCAGTTTCCCTATATCCAATGGTCATCTCTCCATACTCATTCTATTTATCATCAGCATTTAACGTAATTGGTCTATCTTTGCTTCTTGATTTTTTTTTTTAACTTTCCTAGACGACATCACTCTCCTGTGGCCATCTCAGGCTCTGTGGCTGGATATTCTGTGTTGCCCCAATCTCCAAGCCTCCATGTATTGAATTCTCCCCTGAATTTAAGCTCCATTTGGGAATGTAACATGTATCTCAACTTGTAACTTCTCCAAAACAGAACTCCTTTAACTTGCTCCTCTCCTGGTCTTCCCCATGACTCAAGCCAAATACGCTTGAGCTCTGACTCTCTTCTCTTTCTCATACACAATGTCCAACTCCTTCACAAATCCTGAAAGCTCTGCCTTCAAAATATACACAGCATCTCCTAACTTTTCCTCCTCCTCCTTTCCTCTTCCTCCTCCTCCTCTTCCTCCCCTCCTCCCCACCTCCTCCTCCTTCTTCTTTCTTTTCTTCTCCTCCTTCTTCTCCTCCTCCTCCACAACATCTTCCCTTACCATCCACCCAAACTTAAAACTTCTTATTATTCTCCTTACTTCCATCTCTGCTTGTTCTCAACAGGGCAAGCCAGAACGATCCTTTTAAAATACAAGTTAAGGCAGTACTTCTCAAACTTGTGTGTGATAAAGAGCGATTTTAATAATTTCTATTCTATCATGGATTGAAGCCTTTTTAAGATATGGTACAAAACAAATTACTAGAAAATTTAAATTTCAAAATACATGCAAAATACAAGACATTTTATTATCAGGTTCAACAGGTAGAAAATTACATTTAACTGATGAAAAGGAACCTAAATACATTTCTAGAACAAGTTCTAAATGCTTGTTCATAGTTTCTCTACTTGCTTTGTCTGGAACCTGCAACAAACTGCTCATGGACTGGCATAGACGCACCACATTTTGGGCAGTGCTAGGTTGGATCTGATCTTGTCAGCTCCATCCTCAGACTTCCCAATGGCTTCTCCACCCTGCACAGTAGTCAAAGGCCTTGCAGGGGCCAGAAAGGCTCTCCATGGCATGGCCTCCCCTCACCTTGTTGAGCTCTTCTCTGGCTTCTGCCCTTCCCTGAACAGGCCAAGCATCTCCTCACCTCACAGCTTTCAACTTGCAGTTTCCTCTGCCTGGGATGCATTATCCTCAGAAAATCACAGGGCTCACCTTTGTGTCCCTCAGTGCACAGGTTAGATGCCTCTTTTTAGTGCTGCCCTTTCTTGGAATCTATTTAAGATAGCAATCCTTGCCCCTCCCCTGTGTATTTTAGTTTATTGTCTGTTCTCACATACTAGAATGTAAACTCTGCAAAGGTAGAATTTTCTCTGCTTTATTCATGGCTGTATTCCTAGTGCCTAGAGTAGAACCTGGTATATAGTAGATACTTAAAAAATTGATTAAATGAATATGTTGGTTAAATGAATCCACTTTTAGGAATACATAATAAGAATATTATCAGGTACATGCTAATAATTAAATATATAAGAATGTTCATAGCATCCTTAAAATATTTATTATCCATTAATAGTGAAAGGAAAACCTTCTCAGTAATAAAAATTTTAAGCCTCCTTTGTGTTCATTAATAGGATATTAATTAAGCAAATCATGGTGAACAACTATAGTTTTATCTGCCCGGTAGCTGGGTTTGCCTAGGAACTGTCTTTGCTCAGTCACATGTAATATAAGAGTTGCCATACTTTAACAGCTAATTGGCATGGGGTGGGAATTAAGCAATGAGCCTGTGTTCTGAAGTTATGAGCATTGTATCCGTAAAACTACAGTCAGTGCAGTCAGAGCAACTTTTCCTGCTGTGTAGACAGAGCCACACTGTAATGAAAGAACTTGAGATGGATCCAAGGAAAAACACAGGTGAGGAGAGCAGAGATTTCTGTTTGGGCCCCTGGTTCTGGTTTTTCCTGAAATTCCACTGCATACCTGTCTTTTCCTCAACTATTCAACCTTTCATTGGATTCCACAATCTGATTTGCCTCCTTTTTTGTTAAAGTTCATTCATACTGGGGTTCAATCACTTGAAACCAAATGCACATACAAAGAGTACAGTCTAGGTATCAGAGAGGATACGACATAGCAGTATCCACTGACAGAAAAATCTCTCTGATAGATTTCCTAGGTAGAAAAGCAAGCTGTAAATAAACATGACCCTGTTATATAAAATATCAATAGATGTATTGTGGATACATATATGCATTTAGAAAAGAATGGAAGGATATATGCCAAACTGTGGTTATCTTTGGGTAATAAGATTTTCAAGGACTCCTCTTTATTTCCCCTTTATTTCTTTCTGTATTTTTTGCATTTTCTACAATGAGCATTATAAAGATAATAAATCTTTGTAAATACAAAAAAAAATAATCATTAATTCCTCTAATCTGATTTCTCCAGATGTTTTCACTCAAAATGTAGGTAGGGGAGAAAATGGAGAAATTATGCAAAAATGTTCTGGGACTTCATCCATGAATCCTCTTGGCTGCTTTAATAAACTTGGTACCCACCACGCCCTCTCCCAACACCAACACTAACTTACTAATGAAAAATTCAATTCAAAATGCAATTAGAACATATATATTCCAAACTGTTCTACTTTATTCACTTACTCCTTTCTGTTCTTTTTATAGCAGAGGACTACATGGGACTTTCTTACAATTAAAGCGCTTTTAATGTTTTAGGCTGGGTATTAAGTACAGGAAAAATCAATGGACATCTGCAGTATGAGAAACCATGCTAATTTTGTAGAGACTCCAAAGAAGTGTAGCCCTGGCCTCCAGAAGCTTAAAAACCACATAGATTATAACACAGAAATACTTAAAAATAGAACTACTCAGGCAAGACTGTGAATGTCAAAGGACATTAAATATCACGCCTTCAGAAGAGGGAAGTGGCAGTTCAGGGAAGTCAGGAAAGCTTTATGAAAATGGTTGGATTCAAGCAGGAGAGAGAAACAAAGAAAGGACATTTCAGGCTGGTGCGTGTAGGTGAGTGTGTGTGCATGGGTATGGGCTGCTTGAATGAGCTCAGAGAGATGAGAACGTGGGAATAGTATGGAAAATTTCAGGACCAGTGAGTACACTACTCCAAATGTAGCCGAGGGAGTTAGAGTAATTTTTGGTCAGATTTTAGAAGGCCTTTATGACAAGACTGTAATCTTGTTAGTCCAGAGTTAACAAACAATAGCTTTTAGTTCCTGTGCCAACCCAATGGACAATAGCTGTCAGGAATGTTTTGAGAAGGATCATGAGACAATCCTTGGAAAAAAGCACCATGATCAATGAATGATGAATGATGAGAAATGACATATTACCTATGCTTAGCTTGTATTATGTGTTTTTCTAATTCTGCCTCTCCTAAGAGGCAACTATTATTCTGTAAGTTGCGGTTGTTATTCCGCTCCATCTTTTACTTGATAATTTTAGCACACATGCATATATAACCATGAAATTTTGCTTGTCTTGAGCTTTACTAAAATGATGTCATATTGTTTGTAGGGTTTTGGAATTGGCTTGTTTTGTATTACTTTTCTAAGACATTTATGCCTGTGTCACTGAGGTATATATTTACCATTGTGTGATATACCCTTTTGTGACTATAACACCTTTTATTTTCTGTTCTATTGAAGCACATTCAAATTTGTTGAGTTTCTTCACATGGCAAAAATATTTCTATATGCCTTCTTATATTTCCCTCTTCATGCCTTGCATAAGAGATTCTCTAAGTTATCATCTAGGAGTGGATTGCGAGGTCATAGGGTATGTGGCTATTCACCTTTATGAGATAATGCAAAATAGTTTTTCAATGTGGATGTTACAATTTTATTATCCCACTACAATTTATAAGACTTTGAGTCTTCTTTAAGGGTTGTGAGCAGTGAAATGACTGAGAAAAAAATGGCATTTGTGGAATAGAAATCTGATATCTATATGCATGAAAGATTTGAAGGAGTAGAGAGTAAAATTGGGAAATCCAATAAGGAGACTGTTAGAGTATTTCAGATTTGAATTAAAATCCTAAGTTGGAGGATAAGGAGTGAGCTTGGTTGATCGATTATTTTGGTCATTGCATTTGGTTATTAAGTGGGCTGGAAAGTTAGAAATCACTCCAGTATCCTTAGCCTGAGCCAAAATCATTTATTCAAATAATAAAAATATATTGATAACTGACTACATGTCAAGCATAGCATATGTTAAGCAATGAGAATATAAAGATGAAACACAGAGATCCTGTCTTCAAGAATCTTACAATTAAAGGAGAAACAATCATGCTACTGATAGCTACAGCACTGTCTCACCAGCATGATGATGGGGAATTGCAGGATGGGTGCTTGGAGGTGCAGACAAGGTCACCTAATCTAGTCTGATGGAGACCTTAGGGAGGACAGGAATGTCTGAGCACCCCAATTTTGAAAAGCAGGAGTTATCCAGGAGAAGAAATTGTAGAAAAGGTCTTTACGAATTAAGAATACAAATTATGGAAACACAAGGATGAGTAATGAGCCTGCTGGAACTGAGAAACTGAATTTGTTTTCTTTTTCCGTGTGTGTGTGGCCAGTACCTGGTTATGTGTAAGAAACATTTTATTTTATTATTTATACATAATAGATGTACACATTTGGGAGCATATATGCGCTGTTTTGATACATTCATATCATGCATAATGATCAAATCAGGATAATTGAGATATTTCGTTTTTAAAGGAATATTGAAGCAGTGGGCAGGAGCCAGATCATGCCTTGCTGCAGAGTTTGGACATGGTGAGAAGGCAGTGGGGAGCCGTCAGAATTCTGCCTCTGTCCCCACACTCACTTCTTAAGTGTCTCTCAGATCATTTGCTTTTGAAATGTAGCTCATCAGCTTATCTCTTTTTACTACTGAAGGAATCATATAAAAGTCTTCCTGGCCAAGGCACAAATTGCTTTAATGTCTGCACTTATAGTATAGCATACCCTGGGCTGATCTCATATCTTTGTCTCGTTTCAAGACTTTGTCTAGGTTGTAGCCTTTTTAAACTCAGTGATCTCCAACCTTTTTGGCACCAGTGACTGGTTTCATGGAAGACAATTTTTCCATGGACTCTGCAGTGGGGGTGGTTTTGGGATGATTCAAGCACATTACATTTATTGTGTACTTTATTCTATTATTGCTACATTGCAATATATAATGAAATAATTATACAACTTATAATTTAGAATCAGTGGGGGCCCTGAGGTTGGTTTTGTTGTTGTTATTTGCTTTTTGAGAGGGAGTCTTGCTCTGCTGCCCAGGCTGCAGTGCAGTGGCACGATCTCAGCTCACTACAACCTCTGCCTCCCAGGTTCAAGCAATTCTCCTGCCTCAGCCTCCTGAGTAGTCACCACAGCTAATTTTTGTACTTTTGGTAGAGACCGGGTTTCACCATGTTGGCCAGGCTGGTCTTGAACTCCTGACCTCAAGTGATAAGCCCACCTCAGCCTCCCAAAGTGCTGGGATTATAGGTGTGAGCCACTGTGCCTGGCATCCTGAGCTTGTTTTCCTGCAACTAGATGGTCCCATCTGGGGGTGACTGGAGACAATGATAGATCATCAGGCATTAGATTCTCACTTATCTCCCAAAGCTCATGCCCTTTATATATAAAATACCTGTGGGAATTTGGTTAACAAAGGTAGCTAAAATGATGTGAGGATGTGAAGTCCAATAGGCAAATATTGGATCAGAATATTATGCCAGAGATGCCCATTGCTCTCTGGGAGGTGTTGAGAGATCCATGAAGGGTGGGGGATAGGCATTGGAGAGCCAGGTGGTAAGGTAGTGATGATTAACTTTAGCTGTGCTCCCACAAGGCTGGGGCTACAGCAGAAATTAATGGGCAAGTTTGCTGAAGTTTAGGCAACTTCAATGACTTGAATATGCATAATGTACCACTGCTAAGACATAGCTGAGTAAAGAGGTATGCAACTAAAATTTCCCCAGGCTTCACTAGATTGGGTTAGAAAAGACGCTAATTACAGAACGTTCAAATCCTTGTGGTTAATCGTCTTCATTCCTGAAACAAAGCCTGGAGTCCTGGCAAAGTTGCCTCCCCGCCAGCCTTTTTGGAGCCATCAGGGCATATGCTCAGAGATAAATCAGCTCACGTGGCACCTGCTACCTTCCTGGCATGCATCTCTCAGGTGTCATCTCAGGAGATTGTCTCCTGCTGGGTGTCACAGACATGGAAAGCCCGCAGCCAGGAAGTGCCACTGAACCTCACCCCTGAGGGGCTTATGAGGCCATCCTGGCTTTAGGGGCTCCAAGTGTCACACTGACCAAAGCAGTCCACTTGTATCTGTTTTATAAATGGTCCTGTGTTGGATATCAGTGGAAAAGTATTCGGCCTTCTAAAAGATGTTTGAAGACGATTTCACCAGAGCTTCTATGGAGCCAGGACCCTGCTGTGTTTCAAGGAGAAATGGGCAAGTGTTCATTTTTTCGCTTGATGCAGAACTTTGTTGCCTGGGGAGCAAAGTACTGCTCTTCAAACTCTAAGTCTTACAAAATTGCTCTTTAAAATAATTCCTGACATTTTTGACTTCTGCATCTTTTCTCCCTAGGTGTCAGGCCTTATCAGTGAAGTAGACTGGAATTAAACACCCCGTGTTTTTCTGTCAGAGTTCTCAGTTGCCGCCAATTAAAACCTAGTAGTAGCAGAAAAGGAATTTATTAAAGAATGTAAGATTTCTCCGGAGGCCGGAGAGCAGGCTGGGAGGCTTCTCAGCCAGGATCAATGCTCAGAGTCACAGTAAAGAACTGACCAGGTGGGAATAACTCTGCTGCCTCCACCAGGGACAGATTTTTGCTGGTGCTGGGTCCCGGTGTGACCTTGGCCATCCCACCCTCTGGAAACTGAATTCACCAGTTGCCATTCTCACCAAAGTGGGCTGTAGGTGGCACTTGTTTCTTTGCAACACATGCTTGTGATTAGAAAACTTGCTGAGATGCACGTGACTGTCTGGCCTGAGTCTAGACCAGTATACTGGCTGCAGAGTGGGTGGGGAATTCTCCAGATATAGGAAGTATGTTCAATAGTGTTGAGAAGCCCAGATGAGTGATAACATGTTCACTTGACCGTCGCTGCCCCCGGGTTCTGTTCCTCTCCTCTATACCTACCCCCAACTACACCCACACCAAAGCCACAGCATCCTTCCTCCTGATCCATTTAAAGCTAAATAGTTCACTAAAATTGAATTATTTGAGGCCTGTCACCACAAACTCACCAAACATGCCCAGACATGACTGCACCTTAGCACTGGAAACAGTCTCAAGCTGAAATTTTCTAAAGTGCTGCACATTAGAAACAACGACCATTCCTAAACTAGTCCATGCAACCACAGGACACTAGAAAGCATAGCCCAGATCTAATACAGAACACAAATATGTTTGCATTACAGTGCAAATAGATCTTAGTTTACACCACCACTGATCTGAAAGGCTATACTGTTTGATTTGTTTTTTCTTTTATTCTTTATTCAATATTCAATTAACTATTGAGTGGATCTAAGCACTGTTAATAAAGCAGTAAACAAAGCCCTGCCCACAAAGGGTTAGAGGGAGACGCAGACCACGAACAAGGACTCAAATGCATACACAGTGTAGACACAGACTGTGATGAGCACAGTAAGGAAAATAAAGGGGGTTAAGGAATAGACAGTGATGGGACGGATGCTTGTTTATATTGGGTGGTCTTGGAAGGTGATGTTTGAACAGATTTGAATCGTGGAATATGAAGAGATTTGGGATCAGAGGTGCCTGAGATGAAAATGTACCCAGGAGTTGAAGTGAGAGGAAGAAGATCAGAGTGAGTGGTGAAAAGAAGCCTGACAATGAAATGAGACAGATAAATAGGGCCAAAATATGGAGGGTCTTGTGGGCCACCATTAGGAGTTTGGCTTTATTCTAAGCATAATTGAAAGCCATTGGATGGTTCTAAGATGAGCAGTGGTGGTAGGATTCGACTTACAGTTTTTAAAAGTTCTCCCCGGCTGCCGTATAAATAGTAGATTATGGGGTTTTAAATTGGAGGTGAGAAACCTCTCAGTAGGCTTTGCTGTGATCCAGGCAGAGAAACATGTTGGGTTGGATGAGGGTGGGAGCAGTGGAGGAGCTAAGATCAGATCAGGTTTGGGATGTATTTTGCAGCCAGATCTGTTAGGATTTGCATGTGAAAATGAGAGGCAGAAAGAATTCAGTATGAATTTCTAGGAAAGCACTTTGTGACTGATTGTATTTTACAGAAATGGCTGCAATATTTCCTGTTCATATACTTTTCCAGAAACGTGCCACTCCTTCATCAAGAGATGGAGTCTGTGTCCTATCCCCTTGGAACTAAGAGGGCTTTTGTTTAGACTTTTAACTATTAAAATATGTCAGAAGTGATTTGTGTCACTTTTGCATCATTAAAACGTGATGCCACTTCTTCCTGATTTCACTAGGACGCTTATGCTGTAACCCAGCTACCATGCTGTGACGAAGTCCAGGTTGCAAGGAAAGGCCCAAGTGGAAAGGAACCCAGGCCCCAGGCCCCAGACCTCAACTGTGCTTCCCGCCAACAGCCATGATTTCCTTGCTAGCTTTTGAATGAGGCTTCTTGGAAGCATGCTCTCAGATGAATGCCTGGATCCTTCTCATTACTACACTTATTCCAGTCCTTGATTTTGTCGGCAAGGTGTTTTGAACTATTAAAAAAGTCCCCAAGCCAGTCTATAAATGGCCTTGAGCTCAGTCTCCATTTTGGACGATTCACAGTGCCCTTCTCCCCGTTTTTCCATCACACAGGACATCTTTCTGTGAACCTGTCGTCCACTTCTGTTCTTATTCCTCTGCTGCCCTCTAGGGGCCATTAGCCACATTGTCCCATTTAGATCCTTTATGCATTGGCCAGAAAAAAAAAAGTTACCGTTGATGGACTAGAAGGGACTATTCTAAACACTTCAAATATACTTACTCTTTTATTCTTGACAATCCTATAAGGCAGGTACTACTATTATCCTCCTTTTTTTTTTGAGACAGAGTTTAGCTGTTGTTGCCCAGGCTGGAGTGCAGTGGCGCGATCTCAGCTCACCACAACCTCCACCTCCTGGGTTCAAGCAATTCTGCCTCAGCCTCCCGGGTAGCTGGGACTACAGGCGTGTGCCACCACACCCAGGTAATTTTTGTATTTTTAGTAGAGACGAGGTTTCACCATGTTGATCAGGATGGTCTCGATCTCTTGACCTTGTGATGTGCCCGCCTCAGCCTCCCAAAGTTCTGGGATTACAGGCCTGAGCCACTGTGTCTGGCTCTATGATCCTCCTTTTAAAGATGAGACAACAGAGATAAAAAAAATTAAGTAATTTGTCCAAGCAAGGCCCTACAATGACAAAGCTGGAATTTGAACCAAGGCAGTCTTGTTCTAGAGTCGATGTCTGCACTAACCTCCTTTTCCTTTGGTAGGACAAAGTAGATCTATGAGGCATGCATATGAGACTTATTTACATTTGCAACTTGTAAAAATAAATTTGCTTTTCAACTTAGGTTTTTCCCTTTTGCCTTGATGGTGGCAGCAGCTGCCTAAATGGCCTCCCCATTGCTAGTCTTTCCCCACCAGATCTATTCTCCATGCAGTAACCAGAGTGATCTTTGAAAAAATTGTGAATGAATGAAGTAAAGAATACTTTCTCTCATCACCTCTTCTCTATGCAGAACAAAATATAACCAGTCTTACCAAAAAGTTGAATTAGTCAGCTAAGCAAACAGGGTTCAAATATCTTAGAACTCTGAAACCACAATCTAAAATGGTCTTCTGATATGTGGTTATAACACTTAATATGCAGTGTTTGTCTCTTAGTAACTTTAGCTTTATCTTAGTCAGGACTGCATTATTTATCCTGCAAGGAAGTAAACATATCTTCTCTGTTTCATAAGAAGATGTCTTACTGTATAAAACAGTACTGTGGGCTAAAGTCACCCAATAAATATGGTGCAGGGTTGAATTTGTTACTTAGGGTAGAATGCAACTCCTAAAAATCTAAATATTTTTCAAAACCTGGATGAGATGTGCAGTGGAACCCTGTAAATACAATATTAAACAGAAGCTTAATATGTAAACCACATAAAAGCTGTGCAAGTTGAATAAAGAGGCACTAAATGAGGGAGGTATGTGCTTGGGCCTCTAGAAAGACATAGGAAGCATATCTGAGAAATCTCTAGGGCTCAGCTTCAAAAACGTTATTGTAAAGCATGTGTGCACCTAAAGGAACAGCACTATAACTGATGTTAAAGATGGGGAAGAGAGAAGCTGCCAATCCCAAACTGATAGTCAATATTGTTGGACTCCAACATTCTCAGTTCCTTTATTTATCTCTGGACTCTCCAGTTTTCTATGGCACATCAAACACAAATAAAATTGTCATTCTTTACACAAAGCCACCTTCATGCCTTTTTCCAGGAGGAACTAGAGAACTGGGGACTTCTCAACCACAATTTCCAACCTTGTTCTGGATTTTCCATTTGATGTTGAGCACTCGGAGACGTTACTGGGTTTAAGCTTTCTTGCCTGGTGACTGGGAGTAGGAAGTGGGATGGAAATGAGGTGACGGTTGATTATTTGCTGTGAGGCAGTGGTAGTGGGGCCGAGGGTTCTTTCCTGGCTATCCGAGCTGCGCACCTGCTGACTTGCCAGAGGTATGCAAAAAGAGTCCAAAGAAGCAGCAAGAAAGCCAGTAAATTTTCTTAGATCAAAATGACTTATCGCAAAGCTCCTCTCTTTCCAGTTCTTTTTGCTGAGAGCAAAATGATTATACTCAACTTCAGTGTGAATCTACATCCCAGGGGGAGATTATTTTAGGTGAAGATTCCCTTATGATTATATAGATGTTTGTGTGCTCATTTTCGTTGTTTTAAGCCTCCAGGATAATTCTGATCCAAACAGGCCTAAAGCAAGAAACGTTGACATACAGGTTTATTGGAGAAATGGAAATTTATTAAATACTATTACCATTATTTTCTGTATTAATCTTATAATATTGACCACTTGTCTTCTCTTCAAGTTTTTAAAAAATGTTTTCTTGAAAAAACATAGGCTTGAAACCTGTGGGTAAAACATATTACTGTGACATACCACATATCGCAACATACCACATTGGCCCTGAGGATTGAACTGTGTCCAGATCCATCTGGTCTGACAGACATAAGTGATTGATTCTTGCTTGGTCTCTAACACACCCCAAATGCATTCACCCTTATAGCATAGCCCCCTCTATGCCATTGCCCCTTCTTCATTTCCTACTGTGAGCTTTAAAAACCTGGAGTTATAAATCTCATATCTTTTAGACTAATGCATCGCTTGTTCCTGACTGCCTTCCAGCACTGGAAGAAAAAAGTAATATCTTTGTGACAGCATAATTACTTCCACCTCTGACAGCTCTTCTCCATTGTGACATCTGCCAAGAAATCATTTGGATGGGTAAAATACACGTGTTCTGGGATTAAAGACATAACAGGCATGTGTTGCACGTGTCAAAAAAATTGAGATGGCGAGGGAGCTGAAGACAAGGCCTCTACATTGTAAACGTAGTACCATCAGGAATTTTCTAAAGAAGTCTTATGAAGCAATTGTTTTCAGTGTTTTACTACATTTATGAATCTTCAGCCCAACAGTGGAAAATATGATGCTCTGAGAGTCAGCCATGAGGCTGGGTAAGGGTGGGGTGCTAGTTTACCTTGAAATTTAGTTCTTCTTTTTTACGTACAATGTCCTGTTTCTCACAGCTACTACATTTCACTTCATTTCTCTAGATCACAGGGTTCTAAGGCAGTTAGTTTAATTTAGAAGCAGTCCTTTGTTAAGAAGCCACTGAGCATGTCAAGTTCAGCCAGTAGTACCCAATTGGGTAGCTTTATGGAGAGAAGTCCTGATTTAGTTATCAATGTTAATAAGTAGATCTTTTCATTAATGTCAGCAAACCAATGTACGACAACACATCGTATTTTTTTCAAAGGACACATTTGTTTAGCGTTATGATCAGACTATTACATTTAGCAATCAACAGCATCGGTGTCAAAAAAATCGACATTGAAACCTTTTATAGGCATGCCTTACACTTTCTACAGAACAGGAACTGAGATAAACTGTTGTACAACTGGTCACATCTACAGTCCTTGAGATTTTTGCCCATGCACATGAATAATATCGTAAACATGTTTTCTTTGTAGCAGCTAGGTCTTGCCACCACTGTGATTGGCTGTGTTAAAAAATCTGTTATAACCTGTAGCTTCCTTGTCACGTCTCCAGCTGTCCTCTCCTGCAAAGCTTTGTCCCCTGGCAGTAATTAAAATCATCTGGCCGGGCACAGTGGCTCATGCCTATAATCCCAGCACTTTGGGAGGCCAAGGTGGGTGGATCATGAGGTCAGGAGTTCAAGATCAGTCTGGCCACCATAGTGAAACCTTGTCTCTACTAAAAATACAAAAAATTAGATGGGTGTGGTGGTGTGTGCCTGTAATCCCAGCTACTCGGGAGGCTGAGGTGTGAGAATCACAAGAACCTGGGAGGCAGAGGTTGCAGTGAGCAGAGGTCATGCCATTGCACTCCAGCGTGGGTGACAGTGCAATAGACCATCTCAAAAAAAACAAAACAAAACAAAACCATATCTATATATATATATATACATCTTCTGCTACTGCCGTAGCTACTGTTGCTACTGGAACCACCACAGCCATCTTGGTTTTGTGGTTTGGCAAAGTATTGGCCTCCACCACCATAGGGGTCAGAGCTTCTGCCTTCAAAGTTTCCTGCCTCCATGGGTTAAAAATCTGAAGACTGATTGTTGCAGTTGCCAAAATCGTTGTATCTACTAGTTCTGCCATTGCTTCCACTGCCACTGCCGAAGCTGCCTCTGCCTCCATTGTTACAGCTGTCACAGCAGCCACTGCCCTGGTTTCTATAATCTTCTCCACCGCTTCCATAGCCTCTGCTTCCTCCAGAGTAACTGGGGCCACCTCTTCCATAACCACTATCATTACCAAACCCATTATAGTTGCGCTCACTGCCACCATATCCACTACTATCATAGCTGCCACCAAAGCCACCATAACCACTGACATTTCCTCCATGACCAAAGTTGTCTACCCCACCAACACTGCCTCCGTGACCACCGCCAAAGTTTCCAGAGCCATTTTGGTGTCTGTGGCTGATAAAGCACTTGCCACCTGCTGCTCTGACAGGGCTTTCCTAACTTCACAGTGTGGCCATTCCCAATGTGGGATTTTGAATGACCATCTTATCCATGGAGTCATGGCCATCAAAGGTGACAAAGTCAAAGCCCCTTTTCTTGCTACCGCCTCAGTCAGTCATAATTTCAGTCACTTCAATTTTCTCATGCTGTTCAAAATAATCCCTTAGGTGGTGTTCTTCAGTGTCTTCTTTAATGCAACCAACAAATATCTTTTTCACAGCCCTGGTCTCTGAGAATCTTCTCTTGAGACAGTTGTACGACTCTTCCGTCTGCCTTATGTGGCCTTGCATGCATGGCTACATCGCCTCCTCCACAGGGGCATATGTGACAACCCCAAAGTGCTTGGTGTTTGGATCTCATTGCTACATAGTCCATGAGCGTGCCACATAGTTCATGAGTGTGCCCCATTGCTCAAAATGGCTCCTCAGGCTCTCATTGGTTGTTTCAAAGCTCAACCCTCCAAAGAGGAGCTGCCACAGCCATTCAAGCTCTTTAGGAGACTCCGACTTAGACATGACCGCAGGGGGAAGAGAGACTTTAACAGTACTTCCTCAACAGCGTCCCCTCACAGAAAGCAGTAAGCTAACAAACGTATCTCAACACACCATGTTTTAAACTCTGAAAACTGACTCTGTTCAGTTAAGTTTTCCTCAGTCTGGTCAGTAGGTTCCCATGCAGCACATGCTTGCTATGTTTGTTAGTTACTTCAAAGCTTACCTCAAGCCTGGATGATTGATCCAGAAAGTCCCAACTCATTCAGATGTCCAGGCTTGCGTATTTGTGAATCTACTGTTGGTCCTGAACCACCTCATCGGAAGGTGTGGTAGAGGAATGCTATCAGTTGCAGTCAAAAGGCTCAGTACAGGGACGAATCCTAACTCTGGGGAAATGGACAAATAAAGAAGACCCCAAACAGAGAGAAATTATGCTGTGATCTAGTTCCTGAACTCCTTAGGTATATGCTAATTTGAAAAATGTTTAACATATTCCACCTGCCAGGCATCAGAAATGAGTAAAATTAATTTTCAAAGATTTAGAAGAGTGACCTTATAACACAGATTGAAAAAAGATATAGCTTCTGTCCTCTCAGCTCTGCCTTTCCTCTGAAGAAATGGGTTTGTGGGAAGTTAGAATCTAGGGCCCCAGCGTTGGGCTGCCAAGTACCTTCCTACTAAAGGCAGCCTTGATAGTTCTTCCTTAGGAACTACTGAAGCAGTTCAGAATCTATCTGAACTGTCTTTCTTGGACCTGCCTTTTTGCTGAATCTGGCTCAGCATACCTACCTTAATATAATAATTCATAAAATGGGATTAATAATCCCTACCTCAAAGAGTCATTGTGAAGGTGAGAAATCATTAAGTGTGATAAACAGAAACACGACCAGGAACCCAAATTTCCTTCATTTTAGGTTGGGTTCTCCAGAAGCAGAGACTGAGTCAGAAACTGAGGACAGGGGACTTATTGAGGCAGTGTTCTTCAGGCTAAACCTGAAACAGGAAAAGAGAGGTGACATAGGAAAGAGCAGATTACCAATTGAGGATATTATCTAATGAAGTCTAGCCTTGGCCTGATCAATGGGGAACTCTGGAGCATAAATAGTACAGAGTTGTTATCATGATTTGAAGCAGCCTAGATTTCTGTGTTCCTGAGTCAGCCACTGACTGCTGGGAAGTGGTGGAGCAGATGGTGGTTGTGCTGGTGGGAGGGTGATCTCCTGGGCATATCTGGGTGAGGTGGCTTCTGTCAGCCAAGGTTCATTCTCACTTACTTTTAACTTCTGCTCCTCACTTAAAAACTTTCAACCCTTAAGACTGTGTGCCTGAGGACTTTATTTTCTCCTTAGGACTTCTTATTGTGGTATATGGTTAGAGCATCTTTGAGCTCACTTTAGAGGGTTGAGCATATATGAAACAGAACTGGTGTGCTTCAAGATTCTGGCACAGGATTTGGCATATAGCAGGAACCCTATAGATGCTAGCTCTTTTTAAAAAAAAAATCTCCTGCTTGAAAAACTGTCCTTCATTTTGGAGAATTCCTGGCAATGCATCCTCCTTCCAAGTCATGCCAGAGGTGGACAAAATAGAAGAGGATGTCATCAAAGCATCTAGCATGTGTTACAAGTACATAATAAATAAGTGTTGGTTATGTTTCTTCCTTCCCTTTCCTTAGCTTTGTCCCAGGATCATTCATGTATTTTGAATTTTCTGATAGTGCAGAAGAATTTATTTTATCCAGTTAATTACCAGGGACATTAATATTCATAATAATCACCATAAATATTACATTCCAAATGGACTTGGAGTCATAATCATTTTGAAGGAATACAGTTGTAGAAAATAGCCAAATTCTATCTTGCAAAAATCTTTTATCTTTTCAATCTCTGTTTTTTTTTAAAGCACATGTAATTGTGTTTTTAAAGCACCCAATGTAGTACTTACAAATCTGCACTTTTCCCTCTTTTTGTTGAAAGAGCATAAGGGTAAGGAGTTTCTATTGTACCTATCTACCATTCCTAGGCCTCCTATTCCTGATCTTTGCTCACTGTCTGGCGCAAAGAAAGTGCCTAGTTAGTACTTGCTATCCTAATCAAGCACAGTAGTGAGCAAGTTAAGACATCCGTGACTCAACTGAGAATAACCCCTTAGTAAAGAAACCACGTGAGAAATTTCTTCTAGAATTTTGTGCCAGGAATATAGCAACAACTAGTAATATTTTAAATGCTCAGACTTTTTTTATCCAAGCAATTGTACTTTCATGAATGCATCCTTAAAAAACTGGAACCATGACAGACGTCCATCAAAAAATAGTTAAATAAATAGTTGCATTCAAAATTTATTGTTACAGACAAATTCCATTAAACAAGGAGATAGATGTATACAGACTTATTTAAAAAACCAAGATACAAGAAAAAACAAATTATATCACACACACACACACACACACACACACCCTAAACCTCATTGAAATTTTTCACTTAGTTGTGAGTTATGAGGCAGGGATTAATTTTGCTTTCTTCTAGGTGGATCAACAATCTTAATATCATGTATGAAATAGTCTGAATTTTCCGCCACTAAATTGAACATGTTAATTTTGCTATATATCCAGTTGCCATAGACAAATGGATCTTTTTCTGAATGCTATTGATTTGTCTCCTCTTTTAGTAACATCATAATTATCTGAACACGGTACCTTTACAAACTGTTTTAAGAGCTACATAGCAAGTACCCAACTCTACCTTGCTCAATTTTATTTTTTTATAAAAGTTTCCAGACAATCTTCCATCCCAATTTTTATATTAATCTTACAACTTCAGTCTGTTTGGAAAAAACCGGACACATTTGTATAGGATTTAAATTGAATTAATATTGATTAATTTGAGGGAGGAGTGACATTTTATAAAAATGTCTTTCTACTTACTTTATCTCAGTATAATCTTCTTACAGGTTTTCAATACTCCCCCTCCTATTTTGGTGGGGAATAGGCTTTTTTTGTGTTTGTTTTCTAACTGGCTATTGCTAGTATAAAGAAAAAGTATCAATTTTTATTTATTTTGTATGAAGCCACTTAATGAATCTTATTTGTTCTGATTATTTTTCTTGTTTAGTGTTTTATTTAGTCTCATCAGTTTTTGGGGAAAATGTGGTTTCTTTTAACTCTGAGTTAGATACAGGAAGGATATAGTAAATGACAAACCCTCTTACAACCAAGGTCAAATTAGTTTCACTCTTATTCTTTATTTTTGTGATTCTGTAAGCACCTTTCCAACCTCTAACGGGAGAAAGGAAAGTAATACATAAACAGGTGTGTGGCCAGGTCCTCCTGCTCTCACTCTGTCCAGGACAGCGTGCCAACACAACTCCGGAGCTGGAAATTCCCGTGATCAGTAGAGGGGAAAAAACAGCAGCTTGTATGTAAGAACCCACAGGCCTGTGAGTCTTCTTTGTATCCTATCAGGTGGATAGGAGCTGGTTCAGGTAGGTTCGTTTCAATTTTACAGGACTGATTTGAGCAGTCAGAATACACCTAGAGGCCAGCCTTCCCACTTTCATACCCCTGACTCCGGTAATCATCAGGATTACAGTGACTTGATCTTAATGATCATACATCCCACAAAACATCTTCACAGGACATTGCTCTCTAAATAAATGGCTCTTGCAAAAGCAGAGATGTAAATTCATGCAGTGTTGCTGGCTCAATGGTTTTGCGAAATAATTTCAAAAGAGAGACCTTGATTTTATTTCTCATGTGTTTTAGATAAGCTGAGAAGACAGAGGGAAAGTCATTAATGGTTTTTAGCCCAAGGAATAAGCTAGCATATGGAGTTTTCTGTCACTTTCATGGCACTTTTCTTCCCAACCCCTCTGCTGAACTTCTTGGCCCTTTGTCCTATCAGTATATCATACTTACCATTTATCATTCCATCCACCCCTTCATACAGATTTCAGTGAACTGTCAAGAATCACCCCCATAACATGCCTCCACCGCAACTACCACCACTAACAAATTGTGTAGAGATGGAAGCGTTTTACAAGTACAGATGCTCCTCAACCTACAATGGGGTTATGGCCCATTAACCTCATAGTAAAGTTAAAAAATCATTAAGTCAAACCATTGTAAGTCAGGGAGTTTCTGTGTAAATACAAGAAAAATAGATGATAACATTTTCTGAAGCACTTACACACACGATTCACCTTCAGGCCTTTAGTAATTTAGCAACACTTTTTTTTTTTATTCTGCTGCCTAGAATTCTGTGGAGTAAGTCTCTGCTGTATATGCATGTTTCAATCATTAATGTGTTCTTATCTATTAAAAATTCTGCCTTTGACTCATGATGGTGTTTAACACCTATTTTGTTATTAAGTGTTTTGAGCTGACTGACAACAGATATTTCTCTGTTCTGCTGCCTCAGCAGATGCTGATAGATGGAAATAACCCTCTTCACTGAAATATCTCACTGTTTTTGAGCAGATTCTTTAACAACAGTCAGTGGAAGTTCTGATGCCAGTTAGCCCGATATATAGGATTACAAATTCACCCCAATTCGGGAAGATATTTTTCTTAATTACTATACTTATATGTTGTCACTTTTAATTTTTTTCAATTATAATAGTAAAAGAAAGACCATTAAAGACATTTTTAAAAATCAAGAAGATAAAAGTAGTGACCACTCAATTATCCAAACACAAACTCTACATTGTACAGTCTTTGCATTTACATTGAATAATAAATTAGAAAAATACTATTTATACCAGCAAAACAATTCTATCTAAATGTTGTTTTATTTTGCATTTCCATTACAACTGAGAATGAATATAGGTTTTGTATGTTTGTTGATTAGTTACATAATCAAAAACTATGATTTTTAAAATTTCCCTTTGTAGTTACTTAATTTTGTATTTATTTGTATTTCACCCTTTTGTCTTATGGAGTTTTTTTGTCAGTTAATACAAGTTCATAATACAATAAAGTTATTAATGTTTTTAGTATTTTCTGTAGGCATTTTCACAATTTGATACTCATGATTTTTAGAGTTTAGGTATTAAAGTTTTAAATTTGTATATAGTTCAATCCTTATTTTTCTCTCAAGTCTTATCATTTCTAAGCTAAGTCCTTTTGTCTCTAGACATTTGATAAATATTTATTTTGCTTTTTTTTTTACTAGTTTCTGTTGTTTAATTTTTCATGTTTACTCCCTTAATTATCTAAAATATATTTTGTCTATGAAATGAGATGAGGCTCTAAATTAATTTTTCTTTGCAAATTGCTAATTGATCTCCCATTGAGCATGGATTGACTAAATCTTCAGGTTTCTGATTGACCAATGGTATCTCCTTTATGACTCTATCATGCTGTATGTAATACATTCTACTTCTGAGCCACAGATTTTACTTTTAGCCTAGTAACAAATTGTTTTTATTTCAGAGGCTATATGACATTTGTAATATATCTGTTAGTGTTAGTCAAATGTTAGTATTTGCACTAGTTTTCATCATTTTCTCTTCTCTATTATTTTCTGAATTTATTTTAGAACAATTTTTCCCTGTGTGTGTGTTTGTGTGTGTATCATTGAAATTTTGGCAGGAATTAAGTTGAATATATAAATTGATTTCAGAAGAACTGTTATATTTAGAAAAAAGGAGAAAATCTGTAATCTTCTAGGCTCTAGTAACAGTCATGATGTATGGTAGAACTTTCTCAAAGTATACTGAAGGGGTTTAGAAATAGGAAAATGTAAGCAGGTTGGTAAAATAGTAAATAATTGGTAGCACAGCCACATGGACATGTTGGTCACATTCCATAGAAAGATCCTATTTTAATCATTATTATCACCATCAATTTCATAAACATAAACTGAGCCCACCATTTTCACCCACAAAGAATAGGCCAAAATTAGTCATTAGCTAGGTGCTTGATATTGAGACTATCAAAAGTAGACTCCCTCAATATGGCCTATGATATGGTTTGGCTGTGTCACCACCCAGACCTCAACTTGAATTGTATCTCCCAGAATTCCCATGTGTTGAGGGAGAGACATGGGGGTTAATTGAATCATGGAAGCCAGTCTTTCCTGTGCTGTTCTCATGATAGTAAGTAAGTCTCATGAGATCTGATGGGTTTATCAAGGGTTTCTGCTTTTGCTGCTTCCTCATTTTCTCTTGCCACCACCATGTAAGAAGTGCCTTTTGCCTCCTGCCGTGATTCTGAAGACTTCCCAGTCAGGTGGAACTCTAAGTCCAGTTAAACCTTGTTTTTTTTTCTTCCCAGTCTCTGATGTGCCTTTATCAGCAGCATGAAAATGGACTAATACAGCCTTAGCATGATTATATACTTCCAGGCTTTATTCCCTCTGCCTAAAATGTTACTCTTTCTGCTTCTCCCCATCATAAATTCCTTTCAGTCCATCAAGATCCAGATCACATATAATTTTCTCTGTTGGTCTCTAAAGACCCTGGCAGTTAGTGACTTCCTTCTCTTTAACTCCTAGTGCTTTATTTGTACTTCTCTGATCTTGAATTGTAACTACTTGCATATGCTTCTATCCCTTGCTAAATCGAAGTCCTTGAGCACAGGGACTTCAGTTTTTCATTGTTATAAACATCCGAATGCTGAGTATCGAGGATAGACTTGAATACATGTTTACCAAATGAATGTATAGAGAATAGAAGAAAACAATTCTCGTTCACAGACATTTCTGTAGCAAAAACATTGATATAAAAATTCCTAGGAAATGTTTTGTACATTTCAAACATTCCGAAGCCATTTAATAGAACTTGGTGAAACCTCAAAACTCTAAAAGCTGGTTGTGTATGTATGTGTTGTAGGCAGTAATTTCCTCCTGAGTTTTCGAGATGACGTGTGTGAGGTAGTTGATCTATCACTGTTGCTTCAGTACAGATGAACATACGTAGTTTTCTAAATAATGCTCAGCTGTATAAACATCACACTAAAAGCACGCAGCAGTGGATAGGTAACCTGGTGAGATGGATGGAAATGCCACTGCCAAGCTGGACTTTCCCAGGTGGAAGGCGTGTGTGCTAAATGGAAACTGCACAGTCGACCTGTGAAAAACATTTACAAGTCAGCAGAATTGACTTGAAGTGTGGATGAGGTTGACAATTCTTTACATGGTGTTCACTTCCTCCAAAAAAGTCTTCCCTGCCCACCTTCAAAGGGACCTAATACTCTCACTATCGTATTGCTCTTTCAAGTGTGGCAAAACAAATTAAATCACTATGAGCTACAACACTAATTAAGGCATGGGTTGGACTTTGTATGTTTTTTGAACCACAGTGCAAATGGCCACCCTGCCCCAAGCACATCACCAATCCCTTATGAAACAGAACTCTCGTATGCACTCCATAGCCACAACCTTGCCTGTGATCAGTTTTTGATTCTCAGCTCCCTTGACCTTGTGTGCTTTGGCTCTTTTTTTCTCAGTTTTTCTGGTTCTCCACTTCCTGGAAGCTTAAAAAAAAGCTGTCTCTGGCCATTTTAGACAAACATCATTTCCAGTAGTTTTAGGCTCTGGGAACCTATTGCTTTGTAGCTCCCAGGAGTTGGTAGAGCTTCTTCTGGCTTGCTCTGGCATGAATGGGACTTAGATCCTGCACAGGATCTCTGATAACATCAGTCAGGAGAACAATGGCTGCAGGGGGCTGGTTCAAGGGAGACTAGCTCCTTGGGAAAAGGTTAAATATTGTGTATTTCTGGCATCACAATCAAGCTGGGACTAAGCACATTGCATCAAACAATGCTGCCTTATTTTAGGCTCTCGCCATTCTGCATTACATTTTATTTCTGACAATAAAACTGAGGGATGTGTAATAAAAGGGTTGAGCAAAATTCCATTGTGCTTCAATGATCAATCTACAACCGAGCAGAGTTCCCCATGTTCTTCTGAGAGTGCTCTCCAGCAAAATGTATTTCATCAAAAGACTGTTGTCTGTAAAAAAGTAAGTATATATAAAGCAGCTTGTCAGAAATGTTGCACTAAACTGTGACAGAGAATGATGAAGTTATTGTAATATTTGAGTAATTATTAGCATGTGAATTATTTATAATTTACTGAATACTTTGACTTACATATTATTATTTGGTCTTCCTGATTCCAATCTCACTCTACTAAAATATGTCCTCAGTAAAAGAGATTGTTAAAATGCGGTCAAATGATGATATCGCTCCTCTGCTCAAAACTCTTCAATGGTTTTCCTATATCTTACTCAGATTAACAATCAAGTCCTTGCAATGAGGCTAATAATTTTCTCTGTGATATTTACCAGTCCCCCTAACCCCTTAGTTTTCCCCATTCATCTATAGAGAAGCCTAAAATTCACACTACTAGTATGAATTGTTTGAGTTCAGGGTCATGATGATTTGGAACATATTCTCTGGCCCACATGGTCTCGTTCTCATTAGTTCTCAAATCTCATCTCACTTCGCCGGCTCATTCCAGCCTTGCCACACAGTTCTCTGTTTTTCCTCCAACACTGCACTCTTGGAATAAACTCCACTTGGTCATTTTTTATATATTGTCACATTCTACTCGCTAAAATTTGGTTAAGAATTTTTCATCTGCGCTCACAAGGGAAATTGGTCCGTGGTTTTCATTACTTATAATGTCTTTGATTTTGGTATCAGAGTAATGCTAGTGTCATGGAAAGAGTTGGGAAATATTCCCTCTTTTTGGATTGTTTGGAATAGTTTCAGAAGGAGTGGTACCAGCTCCTCTTTGTATGTCTGGTAGAATTCGG